>CAUYON010113030.1:0-31410 GCA_963573935.1 Arctocebus calabarensis
GGGACAGGATATCTGCCACTTAAGTTTAAAGTCAAATAATGAATATTGTAAATCACAGATTTAAGTGTGCACATGACTGCAAAAGTATATAAGGTAGTGAGAAATAAAGTTAATGGGCTATTTGCCACAAAAGAGCTTGTAGCCTACTTCTTGCCCTGCTTAACATTGCATTGCGGATCTACACCTGAGGTAAAGCTATAGTCCCTCCCATCTCAGGTCACGCAACAGGGTGCCCCCACCAGATTCTGAATTTGGTGTTGCCTTGACCCTGAACTTTCAGTCTCCAAAACTGTGATAAGTTTCTGCTGTTTAGAAGCTCTCCCGTCTATGGGTGTTTTGTTATAACAGCTGGGACTAAGACAAGGGGTATCTAATTTGCAGCCTGTGGGCTGCATGCTGCTTTTGTGAGGAGTTTTTGCTTATCTGTAGTGTCAGGGTATCATGAAAAGTATGTACAGACCTTTCTTTTTTTGCTGATCAGCTTTCTTTCTTTCTTTCTTTCTTTTCTTTTCTTTTTTTTTTTTTGAGACAGAGCCTCAAGCTGTCACACTGGATAGAGTGCAATGGCATCACAGCTCACAGCAACCTCTAATTCCTGGGCTCAAGCGAGTCTCCTGTCTCTGCCTCCCAAGTAGCTGGGACTACAGGTGCCTGCCACAACGCCCGGCCATTTTTTGGTTGCAGCTGTCATTGTTGTTTGGCGGGCCCGGGCTGGATTTGAACCCGCCAGCTCAGGTGTACATGGCTGGCATCTTAGCCCGTTGAGCCACAGGCGCCGAGCCTGCTGATCAGCTTTCATTAGTGTTTGTACATTTACTGTGTACCCCAAGACAACTCTTACCCTTCCAATGTGTGGCAGAGAGACAAAAGGTCGCATACCCCTGGACTAAGACGTCAGGTTTAGAGGTGCTCTCCAGGAAAGAGAAGGGGAGAGGACCGAGTGGGAGGGGAGAAAGGGAATGGGGAGGAGGTACTGATGCCCTGGAGTGAGACAGGACCAACTTATGTTAACCCAAGTTCCCTTTGGATTAAATTTCAATTCTCTTATCTGACCTTAGTAAAATTATACTTATGATAAGAAATTTTATCCAGAGAAAGAGAGAGAAGAAATATGTATTTGGCCAGAAGGAAACTTTTTATCTGTTAATAGCATGGTAATATTTTAGGTTAAAAAAAAAAAAAAAGAAGGCCATTAAAAAGTACATTTGGAAAAGAGAAACGTTTGCTTCTGTTCTGAAGTCCCCTCTGCTTCCCACGGATGCTGGGCCCCCAGCTAAGCATGGGAGAGGAGAGCTGCCTGCTGCCGCCCTGGATCTGTGACGACTACACCCTTTCTTCCTTCTTAGACTACATGACCTTCATTTCCTGTAACTCTGTCTTCTGTTCCATGCAGGAGGGGGAAAAAGATTTAAAACCAGAGAACTAAAAGACCAAGACAGGTGGGCATTGCAGCAGAGGTAAGAGTTACCACGAGAGTCCAGAATAGCACCAAAGATGCCCCAGGATCCCATCTCTCCTTTGTCTCGTCCTCACTCACACACCTGGTGTGACGACTCCGTTAGTCCCCTGCGTTCTGATCTCACAGTTCTGAGCTGTGTGTGCAGGAGGACGGCGTGGCCTGTTCACAGGACGTGCTGAGGGTCCACGCCACATCGCACCAAGTCACCAACACGGCACACAGCCTCCAGATGTCATCAGCACGCATGCAATTTCTCTTTGCTTAAATGCCAGGTAGTATTAAAACTCCCGATTACTTTTCTAATAAAAAATTAAAGGGACTCAACTTTTAGAGAGGAGATTGTAACTTTTTAAAAACGACATACTATAGAGAAAATAATTTTCTGTAAAGAGCTTTGATTTAACCCAAACACTCCTGAATCGGACACACTTAGTTAAGCAAACAGCAGTTCATGCTATCCCATGGCAAAAACTAAGCGTATAGTTAGTTCAATTGGTGAGGTTTCAAAGTGTTGAAACCTAATGTAATCTACCTAAGAAAATAAATGTCTCTTGTCTGTATTCAGTTTCCCCCAGAATCTATCCCTGTTTTACAGATATTAGTGTTAGTAATATGGACTTATTTCATGCTGCTATTGTTACATAATATAAAATAGTTTAATATTACACAGGGTGGACATAAAGTTTGTGTGCAATGTACTATGTTAAAGTATTTTATTTTTAAATTTTTTATGTTAAAGTATTTTAAACTGCAGACAAACTTTATGTCCATCCTGTATATTGTTATTATATTACTAAAATATAAAGTAATTGTGGAACTAATGAAAATGTCTCACTGCTGCTGCAATATATTTACCCCAATACTTTATTTTTGAGACGGAGTCTTGTCTGTCCCTTAGGCTAGAGTGCTGTGGCATCACCTAGCCCTCAAATTCCTGGGTTCAAGTGATCCTCCTTCCTCAGCCTCTTGAGTATCTGGGACTACAGGCACCCACCCCAACTCCCTAGCTAAGTTTTTCTAATTTGGGTAGAGAAGGGGTCTTGCTCTTGCTCAGGTTGGTCTCAAAGACCTGAACTCCAGGGATCCTCCAGCCTTAGTTTCCCAGAGTGCTAGGAAGATTATAGATGTGAGCCACTGTGCCTGGCCTACCTCAATATTTTAAATACAGGTGGTGCCTCTGGCTCAAGGAGTAGGGCGCCAGCCCCATGTACCGGAGGTGGTGGGTTCAAACCTAGCCCTGGCCAAAAACTGCAACAACAACAACAAAAGTAAGTAAATAGGGTGGCATCTGTGGCTCAAAGGAGTAGGGCTCTGGTCCCATATACTGGAGGTAGCGGGTTCAGATCCAGCCCCAGTCAAAATAAATAAATAAATAAATGGTAAAAAAAAAAAATTAAAAAAATATTTTAAATACAACTAACTTGCACAGGATAGAAGAATTAGATTTAACGTAACTTATACGTGACAATTAGTACTTCCTTCAAGGAAATAAGCCCTGAGTCTAAACAAAAATATATCTTAGGTATTTCACATCCTTATTTACTGTCCTTAATTTCTCCCACCACAAAAGCACGTGTTTTCTCTACTGGCACTGAAAATATGTTGTTTTGGAAAACACACGCCTCTGTCTCTTCCCTCTTCCTTGCCACTCCTTTCTACTGGATTTTCCAGATGACTTTACACTTGCATTGTGCTTGGCTGTTCGCGAGGAGCACTCACACCCATGACACCTTATAGCACACTAACCCACATGCCAACCTTTTGAGGCAGGCATGTAAGAAAGGAGTTATCAAAGTCTCACAAACAGGGAAACAAAGATGAGTGTGTTGAGGGCCTGCACAACCCAACCTTGGTGACTGGGGCCTCCATTACTCTCAGATGTTGACTAGTAGAAAGCTAGGGAAGCCCCATCAGACGTCAAGATCTATGGATTTTACTTCCTTAATAGTTTCCAGTTAAGTGTCCCCTTTCTCTTTCCCTAGAATCCTCGGTGCTCCTGCCTGGACCAGTGTACCTTCTACTTCATTTTAGTTATTTGTAATCCCTCTTCCTGCTACCCTTATGGGTTGCTGATCTTTTTGCCTGGTGATCTTTGAGAAGCCCGAGTATGATCACGTTATTCTTTTGCTCCCTTTAGAGCCCCTTTGGATCTCCAATGCCGACATAGTCAAACATAGTAAACAAGTCCTCCACAATGTAAAGCCTCACTTTCTAGCTTTTAACCTCTGGTCATGCTCTCCACCAAGCACCCTTCACTTGGGCCGCCATGCTGTTGCTGTGGTCTATGTGACTGACCTTCCCTTTTTAGCTCCTTTCCAATACTGTAAAAAGTATGAGCATCATGATGACTATATCACTTCAATAAGTGGTTTACTTAAAAATTATGAATCAGCTATTTACTCTTTCCTTGGCTTAGAACCTGAGGCCCCAAAGGGCAGGGTACTGGTCTTATTCCATCTCTGTGTCCCTACAAAGGTGCTCAATTCATTTACTTTAAATACTTCATGTTCCTTACACCAGCTCTGAAGGCCAGGCTTTCTGATCTCTCGCCCTTTTTGGCTACACCAGACAGTATAAATAGCAACAGGAAACGATGTACTTCACTTGGAATTCCCGCTTGGGAAGACTGGCGTGGGCAAGGCAGAAAAGTTTTCTGCTGGAGGCTGGATCTGTCCTGGCAACCTGACACTAAATGAGTGAGGGTGGTTTGGGGGAGGAAACAGTTTGCCCTTCCAATACCTCCAGACAAAGACCAGACAAATCCGTCCCAAGACAGTGGTGGATAAAGAAGGAACATGTCCATTGAGGAAACTTAATCATTTCTTTCCTTGAAACTGGGTGAAAGGTGGTGGAGTCTGCCCAGTTGCTGAGGCTGAATGATCTCATCAATGCTGGGAGGGATCTATATGCCTCTGTTTGCTTTATCTCATGAAAAGGACATTGCTCAAAGAGTGCAGATCAAAAGAAAAGAAAGTTGCTTTTCTTCATTTTTATATCTTTTTTGAAATGGAGAAGGTTCTTTGGCGTGCCCTGGGGCTTCACTGCCCAGTTTCTGGGAGTGGCATATTCATCAGAGGTATTTACCATACTTCAGTGTCTTAGTAAGGACCTGGCTACTCTCGCCCCCACACCAGTCCTCCCTCCCACAGCCTGTCAGAGCGCTGCTCTCTGTCACAGCTTATAAAAAGGAAGAAAGCTCAGATAGCGTCTCCCTCCCCCAATTTTTAGAAGATTTGGGGAGTGTTTCCATCTGACTTCTGAAGCAAGCATTGTTGATAAGAGAAACAATGGCAGTGTTTGAAAATCAGTCATGGTTCTGGCCAGATCCCATCAGAAAGACTCAGAGTGGTCTACTTTTTTTTGCGGGGGGGGGTAAATACTAAATTTAGAATAGCTGAGTAATGAAGGAGACCCATGACCCCATTAGAAACGGATTAGTCAACTTTTGAGGGTCAGCATTAAACTTACAGAATAGCTGGATAAAAAACGTTTTAAACCACTTACTATGAACATTTTATAACATTTGATACAAAAGTAGGATATTAGAAACATTATAAACATGCCAATATCGGGTCATTTATACCCTTGGCCACTATTTCTACCTCTTGTTTGTTTTGAGGTGAATCTCAGACATTATCTTTTCTTGTGTAACGACTGCGGTGCATAGTGCTAGAAGATAAGGGTTCTTAAACAACAATCAAAAAATACCAACATAAAAAAGATTAAAATTTATAACTGATTTTTAAAAAATGAGTGAATTCCAGCTGATCTTTAGGGAAGGTGTTAACATTATATAGTGTTTAAGATTGGCAAAGATTGGCTTGGCGCCTGTGGCTCAACGAGCTAAGGCGCCAGCCACATACACCTGAGCTGGCGGGTTGGAATCCAACCCGGGCCCGCCAATCAACAATGATGGCTGCAACCAAAAAATAGCCAGGCTTTGTGGTGGATGCCTGTAGTCCCAGCTACTTGGGAGGCGGAGGCAGGAGACTCACTTGAGCCCAGGAATTGGAGGTTGCTGGGAGCTGTGATGCTATGGCACTCTATCCAGGGTGACAGCTTGAGGCTCTGTCTCAAAAAAAAAAAAAAAAGATTGGCAAGGATTAAACCATTTTGAGGCACATTGCTGGATATGTGGGTGCCCAGTAGGGCACTGGAAGGGTTCATGGTCCACAGGGCTCCTGCTGGCACAGCCAACAGGAGGTACCCTCTTTGACATCGCCAGGTACCAGAGTCCCTACCTGCACCGGCTATTCTGGAGAGAGGTAGAAATAGAAATGATATTCCTTAATCTGGACACCTGAGTCAGATTAGGTTTTCTTGAAGAGAGATTCCCAATTACATGGGTCAGCATAAAGCAAGTTGTAATTATGAACAGAATATATTGAAGCAGATGAGCTGCCTGACTGAGGGTACATGATAGAGCCAGGGACCTGCCCTGTCTGGGCTCACTCGTCAGCTGTTCCCCTTTGACCCCTCCCCCACCCCCCAGGGAGAGTTGGGAGAGAAACACCAGTGGCAGCAGACACAGGGGGTGATGTGTGCCACTTCCTCTGGCCCATCGACACTCCATGGCAGCAAAATGCCAGGCTGTGCAGACCCTTGAGATTGGGCTTTACATGGACACGCTCATTTTTTTTTTGAGAATTTGCAGGGTTAGCTCAGACCTCCTGAACGCAGACATGTGACAATTTTGTACTGACTTAAAGAATGAGCAGTGTGTGTGTTTGAAACGAAATATGAAATCCTAGGTGCAAAGATAAGGTTCCTAGAAAAAAGTATTCTATTCTCAGAATGTGTCAATCATAAACATTCGACAAGTTCCTCAAAAGGTACCTGTCCCCTTATCCATGCAGGAGGTCCTTGCCAATTCTAAGAACAAAAGCCTAGAGAGTTCTGTTTATGAAAAACAGCTCTATGTAACAATAACTCCCAACCTCTCCCTGAACGGCTTCAGATAGCAAACAGGCAAGTCGGCTCAGACAGAGAACTAAAGAAACAACAACTCTTCTCAGCTGAGGGGCCAGCTTGTTTTTAAGGCAGACATCTGCATAGCATGGTTTGCTTAGTAGTGGGAGGTACTGGGAAGGGCTCTTCTCTGCAGAGTCCATAAATTCCCTTACCGCCACCCTGGTATTCCCCCAGATTTCTTCTAAATAATCTTTGAAAAAGGTAGGTCGAGACTGCGGGTGGTGGCAGTGGTGGTGAAGTATTGGCATCTGTATCTTTTACGGTTCAGTTTGCTGTTATGAATGTAACAACACGAAAGCAGAAGTCCTTGACAGACTCTTTCTAGAACAGCAAGAGAAAGCCAGTTCTACAGAGTGGAGACAGCAAAGGTTTGGGGCAGGAGCCTTATCAACTACGTCAACATCTCCACTGGCAGAGCTGCAGGCAATTGGGCAAAGGGTGTCTTGGAGAGGAAGGGGGATTCTGAGGCCACGAGGTTTTGCCTACAGGGCCCTATTTTCTTTTAACTAATTAACGGGAGGACCCTGGGTCAGCACAGAAATACAGAGACTGAGACAACACTTATCAAAACCAGGACTGAGACTATAAATAAGATCTTTTCTCTCTTCCATAAGGGTCATTGAAGATGTGCTTCAGCCATCATCTCAAAAATCAGTCCTTGCATGCCATAAATTAATGGTTCTTAAAGTGTAGCCTAAAAACCTTCTATGTCAGAACCACCTAGGGAAGGAGAGATGGGCTTATAAAAATGCACTTAGCGCTACTTCAGATGTTTCTAAGACTTAAGTCTTAAACCCTTTCAAATCTTAGAACTACTGAGCCAAGTGTCAACCAAGCCAAGATTATTGGGTCAAGTGGGAAGTGAATCAATTACTTTTGTTTCTTTCATCCAGCCATCTTTTCAGGGGGGTTGGGAGAAAGTGGGCAAATTTATCAGCACAAACCAGTACTACTGAAAGAATAAATCCCATTAATGATGAATCTGTAATGCTGCTTCCAGGAAAGAAGTTTTCAATTAGTCTGTGCTGATTTTGGATAATTTAGTATTTTGGATAATGTATCTAATTAAAAAAAAAAAAAAGACCATGTGCCTGTGGGAGATACAATTAGTTAATTAGTTACGGCTTTTGTTTTATTTTTTTGCTATGATCTACAGCTGTCAAGGTTTCTACAATGAGCCTCTTAGAACCATAGATGTTAATTTAAGAAGTTCTTTTTAAAAAAAGGAGGGAACAGGGACTATAGTTGATTTTGGCACAGCAGTTACACATGACATCTTAAACTAGAGCAGATTTCAAGTAAATTGGGGGATTTTGAAAAGGATCACAGAAAAATCTAGTTTTAATAATACATAAATGTAAATATACTTTGGGCAATGCATTTTAAGTGGGGTTTTAAATGAAATTCTTTCAAAATTATGACTAATAAATATTCAGATGAAAAGGGGAGATGAGGAGTTACTGGGTTAATGTACTAAATTCAAATCCTATCTGTTTTCCCTTTTGTTCTGCCTGGTATTCAGTGGGATAGCTAACCTTCCTGTTGAAGTATCTTCATAGACATATCAGAAGTAATTCCTTCTCTCTTAGGATGTAGTAAAACTTTGGTAACACTCAAAGAGATTTGGGTGGCGCTTGTAGCTCAGTGAGTATGGCGCTGACCCCATAAACCGAGGGCTGCGGGTTCAAACCCGGCCCCGGCCGAAATGCATCAAAAATTAGCCAGGCGCTGTAGCAGGCGCCTGTAGTCCCAGCTACTTGGGAGGCTGAGGCAAGAGAATCGCTTAAGCCCAAGAGCTGGAGGTGGCTGTGAGCTGTGACTCCACAGCACTCTACCAAGGGTGATAAAGTGAGACTCTGTCTCTACAAAAAAAAAAAAAAACACTCAAAGAGATTTTACATAAAATGACACATAACACAAATACACTAAAACAAGGTTTACATTTGTATATCAGCCAGGAAAAAAAAAGTGTTTTAATTTGATTTTAAAAATTTCAGTGTTAGGGGAAAGAGATCAGAGCAGATGTGACCATCCAAGGTTGTCAGAGTTATTAGGATTCTCTCTGCTGTTTAGCATTGAAATGCCCAGATTTCCAAAGTATATTTTATGAAAAGCCTCTAACAAGTTGGCTCATGTATACCTAAGAAAGCCTTTATTGGGGGTAACTCTTATCATGAGAATTAAAACTATATTATCTGCATTACTTAAAAGATTTTATATAAGGACTATTCCATTGCAATGGTAGTGATGAAATGTTGCTGTGTGCCAGCATTATTAGTTTTCCCTGTGTGGCATGATCTAATAGCATAAAGAGGAGTGTGGGAAGAAGCGGAGAAAGGCTGGGACACAGATGCCCACTGTTTCTCCTGTAAGTGCCTGTATACAAACTTTGGCCTATGAAAGACTAGGAAGACAATCAATGAAGCAGGGCTAGACTAACATAGGAGAACAGGGAGCCCTGAGTCAATCCTGAACCCCATCCTTCGAACCCAAAGGGGGCAATCCACAGCCCACATGTCATCTGCATGTCTGATTTCATAGTATGACCTGAGACCTAAATTCACGGTCAAAGATTACAACATTAGAAAGTTGTCTTTGTGCTGCCATATTTCAAATAAGCCTAACTAATGGTATTTTAAGGTCTAAAAGGCATCAATCACCTATGTAAAGCTGGGTATATAAATTTAAGGGGAAAAGTACACAAAATTATAAGTTTTTACAGAGTATTTTTTTAGTCTGCCATGACAACACATCCTCAGTCTAGAAAATTCAAATCCAAACAATACCAAGAATATAAACAACAAAATAAAAAACACTATTCTGAAAATAGCACTTCAAAAATTTTTTTTGGTGAATATCTATTCAGGCCTATATCAATGAATAGAAATGACAATAGAGGATTTTGTGTAATAGGATCGTGTTATACTACATACATGTCTTTTTGGAATTTGCAAAAAAAATCAAACATTTTACTGAGATCATTCTACTCCAACAATTAGAGATAAAGGCCATCTTTCATACATGTTGCAAAATATTCCATTATATGAATGTGTAGTCCATTAATCTAATCCAATATTAATGGTCCTTTGTAGTGCCTTATCTTGTCACACAATTTTTATTTTGGTCAGATCTATTAATCTTTCCCTTTATAATTTCTGAAATTAATTCTATGCCTAGTAAGACCTTTCCTACTTCAAGATTATGTAGTATTTCTTTTCTTCTAGTATTTTTATGGTTTCTTTTTCTGTGCTTAAATACTTAGTCAATCAGGAACTTATTTTAATTATGGAGAAGAGGCTCGGTGCCTGTGGCTTAGCGGGCTAAGGCGCCAGCCATGTAAACCTGAGCTGGTGGGTTCGAATCCAGCCTGGGCCCGCCAACCAACAATGACGGATGCAACCCAAACAAAAATAGCCGGGCATTGTCGCAGGTGCCTGTAGTCCCAGCTACTTGGGAGGCAGAGGCAGCAGACTCGCTTAAGCCCAGGAATTGGAGGTTGCTGTGAGCTGTAATGCCACAACACTCTACTCAGGGCGACAGCTTGAGGCTCTGTCTCAAAAAAAAAAAAAAAAATTATGGAGAAGAGTAGGTTTCCAACTCTAATTTTCCCCAGATGACTAACCAGTTGTCCCCCCATACTCTTGTCAGATTTGAAAATACCTCTAGATATATTTAAACTTCCTTCTGTTCTTCATTACGATATCTTTGTCACAATAAGCTACAGATCTATCTATCATTAAGATTTAGGCTAGATATTTTTGAAGGCTTCATAAGATTATTAGAATCATTCTATTAATATTTTCTTAAGAGAGTTATTGAGATTGTATTTGAAGTTGCAGTGAACTTTAAGGAACACATTATAAGTCTTCCTTCTGAAGAAGGTAAACTTCATTTATTCAAGTTGTCTCCTTTACTGGGTGTATTGTTTTAGTTTAAGACCTATTAAATTTATTTCTGGATATATTTTTGATGGAACCTCTTTTTCCCATTTATTTTTTTAACTTGTTATTTTTTGGTAAGAAAACTAAATGGTTTTTACAGTTTCTTTTCTGGTAATCAATCAACTTACTGTATCAAATACTGTTATTTCTAAATGCTTTCATGGTCATTCACTAGAGCTTAAAAATCAGTTTTTACTTCTACTCAACATACTGAAAGTCCAGCCTCCTGCAGGATACTCTTCAACCAGTTGTCTTTAACTTTTCTTATTGCCTTCATCCTCTGACATACTTCTCCTTTCTTTTTTTTTTTTTTTTTTTTGAGACAGAGCCTTAAGCTGTCACCCTGGGTAGAGTGCTGTGGCATCATAGCTCACAGCAACCTCCAATTCCTGGGCTCAAGCGAGTCTCTTGCCTCGGCCTCCCAAGTAGCTGGGACTACAGGCGCCCGCCACAACGCCCGGCCATTTTTTGGTTGCAGCCATCATTGTTGTTTGGCGGGCCCTGGGGCTGGATTCGAACCTGCCAGCTCAGGTGTATGTGGCTAGTGCCTTACCCCATTGAGCCACAGGCACCGAGCCTACTTCTCCTTTCTTAAGGACTTTGACATCTGGATTCTATAATGTCCCCCTGGCTTTAACACCAGTGACCTTTACTGCCATTTTGCATAAATCCTTCACTGTCACTGCCTGGCTTTCATAATTGCTCATTGTTCTGTACACAAATGCATTTTGTCAATATGTCATCTCTCGCGCCTCCTCTGTCTGCCTGTAATCTCCCATCTTTCTAATTTTCATCTGTTGCCATTCCCACCACCTATGCTTTGCAGCCTCAGAGAATAGGAATTAGCCCTGGATATTTCCACCTAGCTTATCAACCCCTTCTGAACTTGATTTATTTCCTGAAGTAGTTCAGACCATACATGGGATTAATCAACCTCAATTTTCAATTAGTTGTCTGCTATATCTGCTCAGCATAAAACCTCCCAAATCAGCTCAAAATTAGCCTTCATAACTTGTAGTCCCTGGATTCTGAGCATGTTGAAGAAGGAAAAAAAAAATCAGTCCTTACTGCGGAATGTGCCTTTGCTGTCAGCTGACCCTCACCAGGCCTTTGACATCCTCCTCTCCTGTTCCTTTGGCTCATGTTCCAAAATACTCTCTGTGCTCCTCAAACCCCAAATAAAACCCAATTCATCCTAGAAGAAAGGCCCCATGTCATAACTTCACTAAAACATCCTGAGACTGAAATTCTCAGATGAGAGTAGCCATATGTCTTCCCCTGACCTGCACATACCTATATCTTCATCTATAACATCTATTCATTCCTCTAGTTTCAGAAGGCAAGGTCTCCCTCTTATTCACGTTCAGGCTCATTTTCTGATATTTCTGGGCTTGTTTTATCAGTTGTCAGTTGTGCCACATCAATGTGTCCCTCTCTACTGGGTCTTTCTCCTAGCTTACTACTACAGCCTCTTATCTAAAAGACAAAACCTTCCATTGATCTCTTCCAGTTACTTTCCTCTCTCTCTTAACTTCTCAGCCAAGTCTCTCGAGGCCACAGTCTACAGCCGCCACGTCTGTTTCCTCATTTCTCACTTACCCATTTGCTGTAGTTGGGCACCCACGCCCAGCAGGCCACTAAAATTTCTCTAAACAAGTTCACTGGTGATTTCTCTATTACTAAATGCCAAAGGCAATTCAGTAGTTGTCTTAAGGCTACTCTTGATTATACTTGCTACTGTAGACTATCTTTTGGAATTCTTTCTCCTTTTGTTTTTTCATAATTCTATTCCTCTCTTTTGTTTTACTTTGGTTGATTATTTTTGTTTATTTTGTTTTGTTTTCCACTGGGCTATATTCCCATCACCTTTGTGGCCTCTTCTTTTCTTGATCTTCACTACAACATAGGATCACTCCCATGTTGCCATTTGGTTTCTTACTCTTCTATTGGAAAATTCCATCCACTCTTATGCTTTTAATTGTTACCTATAGGCCAACAATTTCCAAATCCATCTTGTAGCTCTGATCTCCATCCTAATCACAAGTTTTTCTTTCTTTCTTTTTTTCTTTTTTTGACACAGAGTCCTCCTGCTCTGTCACCTGGGCTAGAGTGCTATGGTGTCAGCCCAGCTCACAGCAACCTCAAACTCGTGGGCTGAAGCAATCCGCCTGTCTTAACTACCTAAGTAGCTGGGACTACAGACACCAGCCTCCACGCCTATTATTTTTTGCTATATTTAGTGACACCCCTGTAATATATTTAGTGACCCCTGTCTCACTAAATATAGGGCTGGTCTTGGGCTGGTCTCAAATTCCTGAGCTCAAGCCATCTTCTCCCTTGGCCTCCCAGAGTAGTTAGATTACAGGTGTGAGCCATAGGGCTGGGCCTATAATCACAAGGTTTATAAAAGGGAACTCATCATTTTAATACCTCAAATCTCCTTTACCTCCTAGATTCCATGGCTTAATACACATAATGGCATCACAGTCCACACAGCCTTCCCAAAGAGAGAAACTATGAGTTACTCTGGCTTCCTCATTCTATCAATCCAATCCATCATCTGGTCCTTCCGATTCTTTCTCCTCAAATTCAATTCACAACTGCCAAGATGTGGAACCAGTCCAAGTGCCCATCAACACATGAATGGTTTAATAAATTATGGTACACACACACACCTTGGAATACTATCAGCCATAAAAAAGGTGTTGACTTACATCTGGATGGTGTTGAAGAACATTCTCCTTAGTAAAGTATCACAGGAATGGAAAAGCAAGTATCCAATGTACTAAACACTAATATGAAACTAGTAAATGAACAAATACATGCCTGACATTTCTGTCAATACATGACAGAAAAACTGAATTAAACTCAAGTGTGGGGGGACTGGTAAGCTCTCACCTAACAATAGGGGTATATGGCACACTTCCTGGGTGACAGGCTCAAATACAACTTGGACTTTACCTAACAAATGCACACAATGTAACTTAATCATTTGTACCCTTTTATTAATCTGAAATAAAACACAAACAAACAACAAACTTCAAACCTTACTATGTCATGGGTATATCCTTCCCTGGCTCCCTATACTTGACCAATAAACCTAAGCATCCTTTTCATTGCATAACCCCATCCTTCTGCTCCTGCCTCACGTATTGCCATTCAACATTATTGTTTATCCTCTAGTAATACTAATTGATCTAGGCTGTTTTTTTTCTGGATAGAATGATTTGTCTTTTGTGGGAGGAGGAGGGAACTAGCTCCTATTCCTCCTTCCAAACTTCTTTTGGATATCATCATTTCCTTTAAGAGGCCTTCACTCAATTCCCACCTGGGGCTAGTTTCTTCCCCACTGTCCTCTTAAAAATGCCAGGACATATTCTTATATCACAGTAGATTTAAATCCATATTTAATGTCATATTAAGATATTACTCAAATTACAGTGAAATCTGCTCTAATGATCTTGAGGGCAAGGTCCAGGCCTAATGCATTCTAAGATTCTATAACATAGTATAGTCCCTACACACAGTCCTCAAAGAATATGCATTTAATTCAATTATTGATATAAGTACTTTAATGAACATAAAGTACATTAAAGTGCCAGTATAATTATTTTTAGTTTATTCATTTAAACACACTGTAGGAAACAATGCTTGTATAGTTATTAAGTTGAAGTGGAAAACTGATATCACTTAGGTATTTCTCAAGTTCATCTTTTTTTTTTTATTGTTGGGGATTCATTGAAGGCTCAATTTCATTTTTTAAGATAAAAGTCTTAAACTGAACTTAAAAATTATATTCTGCACTCAAGCGTAATCTATGATTATTTTCAGACCTTAAGTCTACCAGAGAACCTTGTAACCCTACTGATAATAAATTAGTTCCCCTTTTGTGTTGTAGGTTTAAATTAAGGCTCCCTGATCAGGCATTTCTTCTATGACCAGTCCAGAAGGCAAAGCAGGGTTGTTTGAATGCGATGGGAATGCTGGTATGTACCTATAAATGTGTAAGGGAATGGTTTGGGATGCTCTATTAGCGTACCAGTGTAAGTTTACCTACGGAAAGAATTAAAAATAAACAAAAGAGGCCAACCCAAGTATAAAAGCAAGAATGCTATTCATAGTAAAAAAGCTTTCTCCAGTTTGTTCAGTCCGATAGAATTCTTATACAAAGGCTATTAGAGGCACACAGAGAAGTAGGGCAGTTTCTTCAAAGACTCTTCAGGTTGGAAGAGATCTAACAAATCAGGTCATTCAGCCTTCTCTCTTAGAGGAAACTAAGACCAAAGGGGAGAATGATTTCCCTAAAGTTTCAAAGCTTCCAGAGCAGAGCCAAAGCCGGAAGTGAAGCAGAGAGAGTAAAGCCAGAGGCCAGTCTAGCCCGGGGCTCCGAGTCCTTCCCTCCACTCCCCGTGAACCCTCCCAGCCCCTACCCGTCAAGCCACAGGAGACCCCTGTGTGAAGCAAAAACATGAATCCTAACTTTCAAGTATCCTGTCCTTGTTCTTCCCTCTGCCTGGAATAACGTTCTCCCTTTCTCATCCATCAATGTCACTTCAAACATCACCTCTTATCTTTGCTCACCCCAAGTAAAACAGAGTGCCTACATGCCCCCTCTCATAGCACTGGATAACTACTGAGGAATTCTTACCACATGGTATTAGTCAAGTGTGCGTGTGCCCCACTCCCCTCTCCCCAGACAGGCAGCTCCTGAAGGCTGCCTTTCACACATATCATTTAACCTTGTTGAATTACATGGGACTAGAGAAGACGTACCCTACATAGAAATTAATAAATAATTACAATGCTCCAATCAGACTTTGGATGCCATGGCTGTGCAACACTGCTGGGCTAATGAATCCCTCTGACCAAAACTCAACAGAAAAGCATAAAAGTATCCACTGTACTCAATATTAATATGAAACCAATATATAAACAACTGCAAGCCCACACAAAAGAAAAACACAAGTATAGTCTAGCAAGAGGGGGGAGGAGGGAAGGTGATTGGCAGGCTCTCCCCTAAGGTGTACAATATGAGGGTGTTCAGCACACCCCCTGGGTGTAGGGCTCAACTAGAACTTGAATTTTACCTTAGAAATGAAAACAATGTGGCTTGGCGCCTGTGGCTCAACGGGCTAAGGCGCCAGCCACGTACACCTGAACTGGCGGGTTCAAATCCAGCCCGGGACCGCCAAACAACAATGACGGCTGCAACCAAAAAATGGCCGGGTGTTGTGGCAGGCGCCTGTAGTCCCAGCTACTTGGGAGGCAGAGGCAGGAGACTCGCTTGAGCCCAGGAGTTGGAGGTTACTATGAGCTGTGATGCCACAGCACTCTACCCAGGGTGACAGCTTGAGGCTCTGGCTCACAAAATAAATAAATAAATAAATAAACAATGTAATCTAAACATTCATACCCTCATATCAATCTGAAATTAAAAAAAAAAAAAAAGGAACTCTGGGAAGCCGAGGCAGGTGGATTGCTGGAGCTCACAAGTTCAGGACCGGCCTGAGCCAGAGTGGGACCACATCTCTAAAAAACAGACAGGCGTTGTGGCCGGCGCCTGTAGTCCCAGCGACTTGGGAGGCTGAGGCAAGAGAATTGCTTGAGCCCAGGAATCTGAGGTTGCTGTGAGCTATGGCGCCATGGCACTCTACCAAGGGCAACAAAGTGAGACTCTGTTTTCAAAAAAAAAAAAAAAGAATAGGAAAATAGGCTTGTCTTTAAATATGCTCTGGGACTTACCAGGTAGTGTACCAATCAGCTAACAGATGTTAACAATCAGGTCACACTTAGATAAAAATGGAAAGTTTAATACTGATAATTGATAAATATCATATGATTAAGTCAAGAGTAGTGCCTTATATACAATCAAGGAAGCCCACCTGATGTAAAACTATAATATGGGGAGGGGACCCGAAAGAAATGTAATTTCCATACGATTTCCAATAATATGCAGTAAAGTAGATGTGGTACAAGAAGATTGTTATAGCTGAACCTTTAGTCCAAACTCATGGAAAATTTTTCAAGAATTATGTTTTCATAAAACAAAGAATATACTCTCCAGGAAAAAGATTGACCGCTTTCAAAGTATTTTTTAATGTTTATGATATATAACACCTACCTGAGTATATTATAAATACTGAAAAATGATTTTAGGACAGAATAGTAACTATAAAATTTTACTGTTTTCATAATGAGATTATAAAGTAATAAACCTAGGTTTGGAAGCATAGAAATTGGTTTGTAAGTATTGCCAGAAACTCAGTCTTATTATTTGATAGTCACATCTCATTTTTGATTAAAAATGGCCTTACTCACAGAGTGGTTTAAAGGTATTTAAACTATTCTTATTCACCTTACTCACCACATTTGGCTTCAATTAACTTTGGGCTGTTTCCAAAACCTGAATTCACTCTCAAAGGAAGAGGATCTAACAACCGTATGACTGTTCAAATAACTGGCTCCAGGCTTTGAAAGTAACTCTATGAGAATTTTTAAAAGATTTTGTGCAATTGGAGCATTGTTTAAAAAGTTCTTGTGTTCCTTTGGTAACTACTTTTAAAAAGGCACCATTCACATGCTTTTTAATTCAGTCACATTACTTTACAGAAACACTCTGTACTTGTGCAAAGAAAATGAACAACGGCTTTTAAAAATTGGAACTAAGAATGACCACTGTGCTAATCACACTGTAAAGCTGCAACTGAAAAAATTAACCTCTTATTTAGGTTTAAGCATAGGTAAAACAGATAAGCATCCAAAGGAGATACCTGAGGGACTGGGCGAGGTGGCTCATGCATGTAATTTCAGAGCTCTGGAAGGCCAAGGAGGGAAGACAGCTTGAGCTCAGGAGTTCAAGACCAGTCTGAGCAACAGCCAGACCTTGTCTCTACTAAAAATAGAAAAACTAGCCAGGTGTCATGGTGTGCACTTGTAGTCCCAGCTACTCAGGAGACTGAGGCAAGAGGATTGTTTGAACCCAGGAGTTAGTCACAGTAAAAAAGCTAAGGTTGAGGTTGCTGTGAGATGCCTGTATTTGACAGTTTGACATAGAGAAAGCACTATGACAGCTAATCTTGTCTTCTGTAGAGTATTAGAACTCCTTTCAATATTAGACTATTAGAAAAGTCCACTGCAGAATGGAAACGAGCCTTAGATTTACAGTTGAGAAAACAGACGTATAAAAGTTAAGACATCAGGCTTGGTGCCTGTGGCTCAACAGGCTAAGGCGCCAGCCATGTACACTTGAGCTGGCAGGTTCGAATCCAGTCCCAACCCGCCAAACAACAATGACGGCTGCAACCAAAAAATGGCCGGGTGTTGTGGCAGGCGCCTATAGTCCCAGCTACTTGGGAGGCAGAGGCGAGAGACTCGCTTGAGCTCAGGAATTGGAGGTTGCTGTGAGCTGTGATGTCACAGCACTCTATCCTGGGTGACTGCTTTAGGATCTGTCTCAAAAAAAAAAAAAAAAAAAAAAAAAAAAGTTAAGACATCAACTCAGGGATGCCCAGATATCTAACGAGAGGTATTTTGCCCTATGCGTGTTCACCCTTCCTAAATCTATTGAGGTTATTTAATTAATGATTTTTAGAAGGCTGATTCATATTAGATAGCCTTCTCTGAATTTTGGCTCTAGCACTTTAACAGCTGTTATGACTTTGGCTAAGTCACTGTCTTTGTTATACAAAATAGTATCTACCTAATTCTTTGTGTATCTATAAGAGCACTTTGAACAGTGTCTAATTCATAGGAAGACATTACCTCATCTCATCTAAACTTTGATTCATTTCTAGAGCAACCTAGTCTCTTTTTAAAAAGAGGGTCAAATCTCAACACAAAATACTTGCTTCCTCTATTCCATTTTCCTGCAGGCAAAGGCTTAGGCTTTATCTTCTTCATCCTGATGATCTCTATGACACTCAGCATGGCACCCAATGCACAGAACTACTGAGTCCATGTTGATTGAGTACGTGATCAAATCTCTGTTATCTGAAAAATACTCCTTTTCTCCTGAGCTCAGAAGCCATTTATTTAATATTGTTTTCTCATAGGTTCTGATGAAAGGTCTGATAGTTTGTTATTTTAGAATCTGAGGAAAGGTATTGTGGGTTTTTGGTAAAATTTTCAGAAAAGATTCTGATCAAATCAAGAATGAGCTTAAGAAATCTACCAACTTCACATCAAAACTAGTCTGACTTTATATACTAAGGAACTTTGCTATTAAGGAAGGAAGGGAGAGTGGGAGAGAAAGAAATACACCCTTGATAGTTTGAATAGCCTCTGGGAGGACCACCTTATATAGAGCATGCCACACAATAGTTAAGTATTAAATGAATCAAAAGAAGTATTATTTTTCAATGTGTTATAGAAACAATATGGTGGCTGGGGGTATAGTGGCAGCTCACGCATGTAATCCCAGCACTCTGGGAGGCCAAAGGTGGTGTATTGCCTGAGCTCACGAGTTTGAGACCAGCCTGAGCCAGAGGGAAACCTTGTCTCTAAAAATAGATGGGCGTTGGTGGGCACCTATAGTTCCAGCTACTTGGGAGGCTGAGGCAACAAAATCGCTTAAGCCCAAGCATTTGAGATTGCTGTGAGCTGTGATGCCATAGCACTCTACCATGGGCAACAAAGTCAGACTCTGTCTCCAAAAAAAAAAAAAAAAAAAAGAAAGAAAGAAAAAGAAAAAGAAAACACACATGAGGAGGAACCAACAGAAAAATTCTGGAAATGAAAAACCAGAACAGAGCAGTTTAAAGTGAGTGAGTTAACTCAAGTCTTCAATAAAAAATGGCCTCCAGTAAAACTACATTGTAAAACATGGGACAGAAACAGAAAGGAAAGAGTAAAAAGGGTGAAGAGGCAGACCCTGAGGAATTTGTGGTGGAAAAAGTACTGGATCTGGACATAGTTAATGAGAAGATGGAGTATTTCCTCAGATACTGACAATACTTGGGAACGTGAAGAAAATTTAGATTTCCAGAGTTAATTGAAGTGGTTCTTAATTCTCAAACATCTAGGAAAAAGATAGTACACAAAGAAAATCTTTATCCGACAGTGAATCTGATGATAGCAAGTAAAAGAAGAAATGGTACTGACAAACCAAGAGGCTTTGCCAGAGGTCTAGATCCTGCAAGAATAATTGGTGGTACAGACAGCAGTGAGGAATCGATGTTTCTTATAAAATGGAAAGATTCAGATGAGGCAGATTTGGTGCTGGCAAAAGAGGCAAATGTGAAGTGTCCTTGAATTTTAATTGCTTTTTATGAAGAGGGACTAACTTGGCATTCTTGTCCAGAAGATGAAGCTTAATAATTGTTTGCATTGCTTTTTATATATGTAAAATCTGGGTCTTGGTTTTTGACTGACTGGTATATAGAAGTAACTACATTATAATAAATCATGTTTTTTATTTTAATTTTTAAAAAAAAAAAAAAAGGAAATGAAGTGATAACTTAGACTTAGGATGGCTTAGTCAGAAGCCAACCCCTCTATTTAATGCTGGGAAATCCACTTTGCTAAGGTCTTCATAAGGAAGTTGTATTCTGATGGGTTTATTATTGTTAAAACTGTGTAGTCATGTTATGGGTAGATAAGTATTCTGCAAAGGAAGTTGGGAAAAAACAGTATATGAGAATACTGCCTGCCACTTTGTGAGCTCTCCTATGTGTAGTCTGGGGCTATGTGACCAGCAGAACAATTTCATAAGGTGCTTCATTTTGCCAAGTCCAACACATTTATATGTATATTGGAAGGATATTGGATATTCTAAGGGAAAGCAAAATAAATCAACAAAAAACTTTATTCTGGCCTTAAATGACAGAAGCATTAAGAAAAGAGACCTAAAATGTCTTGGGAATTGTCACCATTGAGACAAAGAATTATAAGGTTGAAGAAAGGAAGAAGATCTTTGCTTTTCATTTTGCATGTATCTGTACTGTTATAATTTTCTAACCTTATACATGTGTTGCGTTAAAAATGTCAACACAGATAGAGAGATTATGGTCCAATTCTGTCATTTTAAAAACTGGTAATAAGTATTACTCATAAACTTTTAAGAGGGTGCAAAAAAAATTACCCAGGTATCACAGCCTATGTTATCTTTGGCACCGTGGTTTGGAGAGTTTTCAAAATCTTAACTATGAATGTCACTTAGCCAATATTCAACTCATATTTATTGTTAAAAAGTGTAAGGCAGTCTTATTTCCCTTACTATGTGAAAACCCTTTCTCTTAAATCTGTAACATGGGCTCTTAAGCATTGCTGGTGGGAATGTAAAAATGGTGTGGCTACTTTGGAAAACAAGTTTGCCACTTTCTCAAAAGGTTAAAAATAGAATTGCTATACGACCCAGCAATTCCATTTCTCTGTATATACTCAAGAAAAGTGAAATCATATATTCACACAAAGACCTGCATGGTAACACTCATGACAGCACTCTTCCTAATAGCCAAAAGGTAGAAACAACCTAAATGTTCAACAGAAGAACAGATAGACAAAATATGGCGTATCCATGCAATGGAATTGTATTCCTGCAAAGAGATGGACTACTGTCTGCCACATGCTCCTTCATGGACAAACCTCACAACATGCCAAGTAAAAAGAGGTAGATGTGTGGCATGAGTCTGTCGTCCCAGTCACTCAGGAGGCTGACCCAAGAGGATGACTTGAGCCCAGGAGTGTGAGGTTACAATGAGCTATGATTGCTCCTGTGGATAGCCACTGCACTCCAGCCTGGGCAACATAGCGAGATCCCACAAAAAAGAAGGTGGCAGACAAAACAGACAACACATTGTGTGATTCCAAGAAAAGGCAGAATTATAGAGCTAGGTAGTAAATAGTGACTGCCTGGGGCTGGGGTTGGGAGAAGGACTGACTATTAAGTATAAATGTGTCTGAGGATTCTTACTGGAGGGATGAAAATATTCTAAGACAGGGTTATAATGATGCACCACTTAGTAAAGTTAGTAATAAGTTATTGAACTTCCATTTAATACTACGCTGGAAATGTTCAATTTTATGATATCAAAAATATACTCAATAAAGTTGTTAAAAATAATATATATCTTGGGGCATCATATTCTACTATAATTTGGGAACCTTGAAAGCATATAAATTAGTCTACCTTTAGGAATACTGCTTTTCTTTGAAGGGTAAATAATTAAACTTGTAAAAACACTTCTTTTTAAGGAGAAAGATGTCATTCAGGTGGCTGGGGAGAATCTCTCTCTAGGACCTTGGCTTTAGTCCATTTGAAAACATGTGAAATGCCTAAAGTTGAATATTAGAAAATTAGAAGGGGCTCTCTGGTCCTCCCGTTCGTCAGACAGCCACTTCCTCTGGTGCAGTGCCAGCTGCATCCCTGAGGCACCATGATGAAAGCGAAGGTCGGAATAAACAGATTTGGTTGTATTGGGCTCCTGGTCGTCAGGGCTGCTTTTAACTCTGGCAAAGCGGATATTATCGCCATCAATGACCGCTTCATTGACCTCAACTACATGGTCTACATGTTCTAATATGATTCCACCTGTGGCAAATACTATGGCACAGTTAAGACTGAGAATGGGAAGCTTGTCATCAATGGAAATCCCATAACCATCTTCCAGGAGCGAGATCCCTCCAAAATCAAATGGGGTAAGGCAGGTGCTGAGTATGTTGTGGAGTCCACTGGCGTCTTCACCACCATGGAGAAGGCTGGGGCTCACCTACACGGGAGTGCCAAAAGGATCATCATCTCTGCCCCTTCTGCTGATGCCCCCATGTTTGTGATGGGTGTGAACCACGAGAAGTACGAAAATAGCCTCAGCATTGTCAGCAATACCTCCTGTACCACGAACTGCTTAGTCCCCTTGGCTAAGGTCATCCATGACAACTTCGGCATTGTGGAGGGACTCATGACCACAGTCCATGCCATCACTGCCACCCAGAAGACTGTGGATGGTTCCTCTGGGAAGTTATGGCGTGATGGTCACGGGGCTCTCCAGAACATCATCCCTGCCTCAACGGGTGCAGCCAAGGCTGTGGGCAAGGTTATCCCTGAGCTGCATGGGAAGCTTACTGGCATGGCCTTCCGTGTCCCTACGGCCAATGTGTCAGTCATGGATCTCACCTGCCATCTGGAGAAGGCTGCCAAATACGATAATATCAGGAAGGTGGTGAAGCAGGCATCAGAGGGTCCCCTCAAGGGCATCCTGGGTTATACCAAGTACCAGGTTGTCTCCTCTGACTTCAACAGTGACCCCTATTCTTCCACCTTTGATGCTGGGGCTGGCATTGCCTTCAATGATCACTTTGTCAAACTCATTGCCTGGTATGATAATGAATCTGGCTACAGCAACAGGGTGGTGGATCTGATGGCCTACATGGCCTCCAAGGAGTAAGAACCCCCAGACCACCAGCCCCAGCCAGAGCATGACAGGAAGAGAAAGGCCCTTAGCTGCTGGGGTGCCCCTGCCTACTCAGTCCCCCACCTCACTGAGAATCTCCCCTCAACAGTTTCCACACCAGACCCCCTAAAGAATGGGAGGGGCCTAGGGAGCCCCACCTTGTCATGTAACATCAATAAAGTTCCCTGAATTCAGCCAAAAAAAAAAAAAGTCAAATTAAATTTTGAGAATTCAAAGCATCAAATCCACGTTTCTAAGCATCTCTTCTTTTCTAATGAGAGCGTCTGTGGGGTGCAGGGCACGTCTGATTTTCCCTCACTGTTCTCCGCATCCACCCCATCTCCACCTGTGCAGCGTGGTCTCATTCCGAAAGGTTTGTATCCTTGAAACCCTGGGCCCATCCCTGGCGTGGAGGGACCTGGTTTCTGCGTGTGAGGCCTCCGCTCTGTTACAAAATTTATACAAATCACAGGGACGCAGTCCTTTCAAACCTGAAGATTTGACAACTATTTACATGCTGAATGAGAGCCAAGCTATATCCACTTTTAAATGTTTATACAGGCTCAACAGCCGCTCCAGAGCAAAGGGCTGGAACCAGCCCGGAGACCACTAGACCTGACATCCCCCCACCATGATCTGACACATGTCCCTGAGGGGGACACAGTTTAATTCTCTGCTGTCTCCAGGGTCATGCCCCAGGCTAAAACCAATGCTCACTACCACTATCACTTCCTCGTCCTCACTATATGAGATTTTTCTTTAGAGCCCTTTCTGAATAATAACATTTACTGAATATATTTGCCTATTTATTGGATTCCCATCTCGTATCTCTACGAGAATGTAAGCTCCATAAGAAAAGAGCCTTGTTCTGCCCACTTCTGCATCCCTGGTGTCTGGCACAGTGCCTGGCACACAGCAGGCAACTTCCCATCCACCCTCCACTCTGCAGCCAGCATCATCTTTTCAAAATGCCAAATGTTCAGAGAAGCTCTCTTCCCCAGCTCAAACCCTTCCATGCTTCCCTATCACACTCAGGATAAATTTCCAACTTCTGTGTATGTGTCAATGGGTCCCCTGGGATGGATTCTTTCTCCATCTTCAGCATCTTTACTCACTCCTCAACCCTTCTCATGCTCAAGCCACAGGGAGTCTGTCCGGCTCCTTGAAGGTACAAGACCCTCTTTCTTCTGGACCTTAGCACTGCACCCTTCTGCACCAGCAGATCCTAGTGAGGTACCAACTCCTCCTCCAGGAAGCCTTCCCTCTGCCCTTTTTCTGTGTCTCCCAATATCCTTCCTACCAGACTTCACTGTTCCAAGTAGTCAAGGTCAACAGTAGGCGGCTGAGGTGTCCCCTGGTTGCTGAGCCAGCCTGAGCCACACAGGAGGTTAGGAGTTAGCACTTTTCAATTAGAACTGGCTAGGCTACTCCCAAAGCACTTTTTAAAAATTCTCTGAGCCCTAGTTTTCTCATCTGCAAAATCTTGATAATGATCCTTTCCTTGTAGGATTATGAAGATGAAGTTGAGTTTTCCCACTTTTTTAGTTGAATTTTTTGTTGAGATAATTATAAATTCACGGGCAAGTTGTAAGAAATCACCCTTGTACACTTTGTCTGGTTCCCCACGCGGGAACATTCTGCAGAACTCTAGGGTAATATTACAGCCGAGATATTGGCATTGACAGAGTTCAGGAATGATTAAGTTGTGAATTTTTTTTCAGATATCTATTTCAAAACATCCAATAACTATGGCAATGGTGAGCATGTTCCAGGACTGATTCAAACCTGGACCCACATCTTGCTTCTGAGCTAAGTAGTTACTGTTTTTTGGCTGTCCTCACCTGCTTCCTACTCCCCCATTCTCCATATTTTGGTAATAGATTGCTGTCCCGGCAACACATGACTCAGTCCAGACCAATCAGAGCGGCTTATTTTGTGGGCTTACTGAGATGCGCCTGCGCAGAGGTGACCCAGGCAGAGCCAATGAGAGGCCTTCCCTGGGAAACCTACAAGGAGGTCCGGGGAGGGAAATCATGCTCCCAGCACGTGGACAATTGCGCTCTGGGCTGCTGGGAATCTTCCACAGCATGGCCAGAGGCTGTCTGCAGAAGCAAGGAAGGGTGACAGAGAGAAAGGGAGGGAGAGGGAGTTCTGCCCAGGCTCAGGCTTTTTCTTTGTTATTATCTCTTCTTTTCTTCCCTGGAGCTTCACAGCAAGTGCTCCAGGCCTCTGTGCCAGCACGTTCCTTTGTTAAAACACACTTTCATGACACGTGTGCTTAAGAAAGTCCAGAACCAACCTCATTTTACTCAAGTTACTCTGACACTTCTTTTTCTCATCCTAATGTGGCAGTAATTCTAAATTCTGAACGTGGCTCTGCAAAGGTTTCTCTGAATATGTCAGAGCTGAGGATACCTCCACCTACATGGGTTCATTCGAGATTGGTAATTCTTGTTTGCATGATGAAAGCCAGGAAACCTATGGAGAGATTTTCAAGACTTGATGAATTAGGGACAAGATGGGTAGTAATGTTTTTCTTCCACATGAACCATCTAATGGTACTGTGAGACTTAGGAAACCACATTTTCATAGCTTGAACTGAAACCTGGATTGCCTTTTTGTCCCAAATGACCTTTGAATGTAGATTCTTGAGAAGACAAGCTCTCCTTTCTGGTTGCCAAATGATGGGTGAATAATTTACTTTTTTTTTTTTTGAGACAGAGCCTCACTCTGTGGCCCTGGGTAGGGTGCCGTGGTATCATAGCTCACAGCAACCTCAAACTCTTGGGCTTGAGCAATCCTCTTTTCTCAGCTTCCCAAGAACCTGGGATTACAGGCATGTGTCATTATGCACGGCTAGTTTTTCAATTTTTAGTAGAGACCAGGGTCTCACTCTTGCTCAAGTTGGTCTTGAACTCCTGAGCTCAAGCAATGCACCCACCTTGGGCTCCCAGAGTGTTAGGATTACAGGCAGCAGCCACCTTGCCCAGCCATGAATAATTTACTTTAACGGAGAGGAAAAGGACAGGAGGCTGGCTAGCTCCACCCATAATCCTATTGCAACTCCCTGAAAGAATGGAGTTGTTCATCACTTAGAGCAGTGCTTCTCAGTTGAGCCAATTTGTCTAGAGACATTTTAGGTTGTCACAAGCAGGAGGGTACTATTGTCATCTAGTGGGTAGAGAGCAGGGATGCTGCTAGGTAGCCTACAGTGGATAGGACAGCCCCCACTCCCGAATTCTCCAGCCGCACGCATCACTAGTGTCGGGGCTGAGAATCCCTGGTATAGAGCATCCTGGCAGCCAAGATTTCAATCGAGGCTTAAAATATGGTCTGTCTGTTAATTAATTACAACAGAAATGACCAGATTCATTCTGTAGGTGTAGTGGCAGGTGGGGGAAAGTTCCTCTCCTAAGAAGCTGCAGGGTCTGAAAGCAGGTACAAAGTGGAGGCAGGAAATAAAGCCTAACAAAAGCTAAAGTCCACTCTGGCTTGGGTGCTTGCTGTTGCCAATATGGTGGGCTTTTCCACGAAGCAAGTCTAAGCCTTCTACTAAATAACACTATGGTACCAGGGAACATGGACTTTGAAAAACGTGTGGTTCATTCACAGATATGAGTGCTCTGAGTCAAGCTCAAGTTGAGGAATTGGGGATCTTGCAGTGAAAGCACCAGGCAAAGCTTCCCAGCCTGGCATCCTTGTTGGTGGTGAGTGTTGGGGAAGAGTGGGAATAGGATGAGTGTAATGAGCAGTAGAAGCAGGTGGGTGTCCGCAAAGGCCTCTCCAATACCAGCACCTCACGCAAGTGTTTGCAGAAGAGCCTTCCAGGCAAGAAGGGACAGTGCAAAGGTCCTGGGGCAGGGCCATGGTTGTTCAAAGACTAGTGAGAGATGGTGGGCCTGGGACAGATGGGCATGAGTAGTGGTGGGGCTAGCGTAGGAAAGAGAGCACACTGTTGCAGGGGAGGTGGTGCAGGTGCCCCAGGGTCTGGTGGGCCACTGGGAGCTCTTTAGCTTTTACTGTGAGTAAGATGGAACCCACAGGAGTGGTGAAGCCACATCATGCCGGGAATGCCTTATATTGTCTAAAAGGGACTTCTCTGGCCACTGTGTGGAGAATAGCCTGGGTCATGGCAAAGCTGGGAGACTAGTAGGAGGCTGCTGTGACAACCCAGGTGAAGCAGAGTGGCTCTGACCCCAAGAGTGGCAAGGGAGATGGTGACAAGATGTGAGACTCTGGACATGGGTCTCAGTAGAGCTGGAAGGACGTACTGGGAGATCCGATAAAGGAAACGAGAGATGGGAAGGTGTGAGAGAGCCTTCTCGTTCTTGCTGACTTTGAAAGAAATACAGGCACACCTATTTTGTTCACTCTGGTACTCCCAACACCTACCACAATGTTTAGTGCTTTGTAACTCAGACAATGTTTGATGAAAGTCCCTTCACTTCTTCTCCTCCCTCCGTTTTTTGCTGCCTGGAAGGCAGAGGGAGGTGGCCAGAGCTCCAGCAGTCATATTGAGTCATGAGGTGGTATAGTTTAGATTAGAAGCTCACACTAGGGATGGTGAAGCAGAAAGACAGATGGTGCCAAAATTCCTGATGAGCATGGAGCCTCCATCCCAGCCCTGGGCTGCTCATCTCGGACTTCTTCCACACAAGGAAAAATATATCTCTGTTTCCTTTAAGTTATTTTCCTTGAAACTCTGTTCCTCACAACTGGATTCAATTTCCAACTGATTTAATACTATGTCTAATTTTTTTGGTAAACAAAAATTGAAATGGGGTCATGTTAAAATAGAAGTACCCCCCCTTTTGGCCCTCAGTTTCCTTGTCTGTAAAAGCCATTCAATAAGGAGTTTAATAGACAGAGGTAGGAGAGTTCGGGGTAGTAGTCAAGATTATGCCCACAGAATGAAGGGCAGCCAAACTTAATATTCCTTTCCTCCCAGGTCAACCTAGAACCAGGAGCACCTGGGTGAATCATGATGTTCCAAAGCGAGTGAGATGACAACCTCCAACGTATTTCTCAAGCACATTTTCTTTTTTATTTTGAGACAGAGTCTCACTATGTCACCCTTGAGAGAGAGCCGTGGCATCACAGCTCACAGTAACCTCCAACTCTTGGGCTTAAGTGATTCTCTTGCCTCTGCCTCCAAGTAGATGGGGCTACAGGTGCCCGCCACAGCACCCAGCTATTTTATTGTTGCAGGTGTCATTGTTGTTTAGCTGGCCCGGGCTAAGCCCGAACCTGTCAGCCTCAGTGCATGTGGCTGGCGCTGTAACCACTGTGCTACAGGCGCCGAGCCATCAGGCATTTTTTCATTATGGCCCTTAACGGGGCTTTTTCCCCCCTAATAATCTTCCTCCTCCATGAAATTTTTATATCACAGGCATACTATGTTTCTGTTTATGTGCCACAACCCTCTGGATTGTAATAATTAGGAGTTTTTTTTTCCCCCATATTCACAATATTTGAAATACTATTTCCTTTGAGATTGCGTTCTCTGCTCCAGGTCAGCAAACACTTTCCATAAAGAGCCAGGAAGTAAGTGTTTTCAGCTTTGGGCACCACGTAGTGACTGTTGCAACTACTCAGCTCTGCGATGGCCGCAGGAAAGTAGCCACATAGACACAGAAAGGTGGCTGGGCACCAACACAGCAGCCTCCCCTACCCACGGTGTCACTCCACGGCTTCAGGTACCTGCGGTACAGTACAGTGAGAGAAAGGAGGAGAGATCACATTCACACGACTTTCATCACAGTATAGAGTTATCATTACTTTTGTTGTTAACCTCTTACTGTGCCTGATTCATAACTTATACTTTGTCAGAGGCATGTACAAGAAAAAAGCATAATATTTGTAGGGTTTGGTGCCATTCAAGGTTTAAGCATCTCCTAGGGGTCTTGGGATGTATTCTGACACGGATAAGGGGGGGACTATTGTAAAACTTTATTCATAGACACTGACATTTGAATGGCATGTAATTTTCATATCATGAAATATTCCTTTTTTTCCCCAACATGGATACCACGGTTAAAAATGTAAAACCCTTCTTAGCTCACGGGCTGTACAAAAACAGATGGCAGGCCAGGATGTGCCAACTTCGGCTCTGTCGCTGAATAGAAACACGTCAGCACTGCCCAACAGAAGCAGCGTGAGCCACACATGCGAGAAACAGCTAGAATTCAAATGTTTCTAGCAGCCGTAATAAAAAAAATAGTAGGGGAAAGTGATTTTAATAAAATATTTTACATAAGCCAATCTATGCAAAACTTTAATATTTCGACATGTAATCATTATGGAAAATTCGAAATGAGTTCTTTTCTCTTTTTGGTACTAAGTCTTCAGATCTGCTGTGTGTCACACTCACGGCACTGCTCCGTCTTCACCAGTCGCATTGCGAGGACTCAGCAGCCACATGCAGTGTGTGGCTGCTGTGCAGGGCACCAGAGGGCCCCTTCATCCGAGCAATGCCCAGTTACTCACCCAGCTGAGCAGCCCAAGCGGAGCCTTGTTTGCCCCTCAGACCACCTTAAAGGAGTCACCCCAGTGACCTCTATGTTCACCCAACAAGGAGCATCGTCCTGCTTGGGTCCAGAAAGACTTAGAGCTTCCCTAAGAGATAAAAGGCCTCTGTGATTTCAGCGGTGTTCATGCTCTTCATTCATTCATTCACCCAGCAAGTATGTCCTGAGTGTACACGGTGACAAGGCCTTTCTCTACTTTCTCTGCAATTTTGTCTCCCAGGGGACATCTACAGAGGGGTGGAGACATTTGTGGTTGTCTAGGCTGGAGAGGGGAGGGAATGCTATTGGCTTCTCGTGGGTAGAAGCCAGAGACGCCGCTAAATGGTGTGCAATGCCCGGAACAGCCCCCAGCAGCAAAGCGTTATCCAGCCCCCAATGTCAACGGCACTGAGGTCCAGAAACCTTGTTCTAATGAGGGGCGCTAATAAAG
Organism: Arctocebus calabarensis; assembly: GCA_963573935.1. Lineage (NCBI taxonomy): Eukaryota > Metazoa > Chordata > Mammalia > Primates > Lorisidae > Arctocebus > Arctocebus calabarensis. Next base: position 29,715 of record CAUYON010113030.1, read on the forward strand.
GTGTAATTGTCCTCACATGGTCTGTCTATAATGAGGAAAGCTCAGGGGATGTGGGAGCACGCGGGAGAAGCCAGCAGCTGCCCTGAGACCAAAGGGCGGCACCGCACTGTGGGCAGGGAAGGAACGCAGAGGGCATCGGGCAGCAGAAACCGGAGACAGGGAGGGACCCGAGGTGGCTGTGGTGCAGGAGTGAAGGCTGCAAGAGGAGAAGAGGAGAGGCGAGGTCAAAGAAGTCACGCACAGAGGTCAGTCATGGAGGGCTTAGTTAGGAAGCTTGACTCAATCTCAGGGGCAATAGTGAGCCATAGAATGTTCTGAGGGGTGGGGCCGTGCATGAGCAGACCAGATTTCCCTCTTAGCACACCAGCCAAGGAGAGCCTTCTTTTGTAGGCAGCTGTGGTCACTCTGCAGAACGTACAGAAGGCAGAGTTCTGACCGGTTTTGCCTGTTCTGCTTCTGCGGCTGCTGCCTGTTTGATGGTCTGAGGAGGCACCAGCCCACGCTTCCTCCCGTGGACATTTAAGTTTAAGGAGAGAGGAAAGCAGAGGGCAGTGGCGACAGCCCCCTGTGGGCCCCTCCCCCACACCCTCTGCAGCCTGGCCAGGCTTGTTGCTAAAGCATCCCACCCGAGGCCCAAGAACAAAAGCCCCGAACCATTTCCAGTAATGCAATTTCATGCTCTGAGTTCTTTCACCACCCTCAGAGCCTCCCGATTCCAAAAAGAACGCGTTCTGGGGAAAGACAAAACAAAGCTCAGGATTTCTGTTTCGTTCCAGTAAGCGCTTTGAAAAAAGTCCAGCTTTCTTTTCACAACTTCGCTTCCTTTGTGGGCTGCTGCCACCAGATCTAATTGGAGTTTTTTTTTTTTTCCTTAAATATGAGTTTCCTTTGCTGAAAACTTTTTTTTAAATTATTAATCCTCTCCACCCTCTTCCTTATCACCTCTGTTCCAACGCAGGTTTAGGGAAGAACAGGAAGGAAGGAGCTGAGTGCTGTCTTGGGTGCCGCCTCTGCCTATAAAAATGAAATGCGCACACTCAGCTTAAAAGGCATTTGCCCTGGAGCCAACCCAAATGTCCATCAGCAGATAAGTGGGTAAACAAAATAAGGCATATGAATACAACGGACTACTATTTGGTTTTAAAAGGAATAAAATCAGGACATTCTGCTGATCCTGATTTTATTCCTTTTAAAACCGGATTGTCCGCAAGGTGAAAAGATGCCTGCCGTATCATTCCCCTGATTGGAGGTACCTTGAGGAGGGAACATCACAGACAGAGGGTAGAAGAGGGGTGCCAAGAATGGAGGGAGGAGGGAGAGGGGCATTACTGTTTAGTGGGGACAGAATTACAGTTTGGGTTGAAAAAAATGTCCTGGAGACATTCTGTGGGGATAGTTGCACAACTATGTGAAATAATTAATACCACTGAACTGAACCCTTAAAAATGGTTGAAATGGAACATTTTATGTTACGTGTATTTTGCCACTATATTTTAAAATAGTCAGTTGCCTATGACAAGCTTTCCATTTAGAAGTTAAATGTGGCTTGGGGCTGGTGTTCTCCTATCTTGCTTTTCCTAGGGGCAAATGGCGGGGGGGGGGGGGGGGGGTGGGTGCCAATTTTGGTTTTAAAAACCCTGTTTTTTTGGTGTATATTATTAAGACTGGTTATTGTATTGAAAGCACCACAGTTTTA
>CAUYON010113033.1:0-75685 GCA_963573935.1 Arctocebus calabarensis
CGGGCATTTGGGCGGGCGCCTATAGTCCCAGCTACTTGGGAGGCAGAGGCAGGAGACTCGCTTGAGCCCAGGAACTGGAGGTTGCTGTGAGCTGTGATGCCACAGCACTCTATCCAGGGTGACAGCTTGAGGCTCTGTCTCAAAAAAAAAAAAAAAGAAAAACTCAGGTCCAAAGAAATTCAGCAGCTTATCTCATTTCCCCTGCGTTGTGAGCTCTGAGAAGGCAAGGATCTTCCTTCATTCACTATTCCATCCCTGCAGCCTAGAACAGGGCCCAGCACTTAACCGAGACGCCATAAATTCAGTCTTTGGTGAATGAATGAATATAACTGTGGCCAGCTCAGGATTTGAACCAATTTACTTTTTTCCCAACACTTTCCACAATGCTATAATGTAAGCCATGTTGCCTAAGCCACATAATGACCTCTCTTCTTTCAAATCCTTCCCCCAAATCCTTTGCATGAGGAAGTTAAGATGGGAGGGAAAAAAAAAAAAACTATCATCAAGACATAAACTAAAATGCTAGGAAAACAGTTCATGTTTAGAACCCTTCTTCCTTGGCTGTTTTGCTTGCATTATTTCCTCAAATTTTAGAGCAAGAAGAGAAATCAGGTATTATAGGGTACAAAACCATTCATTTGGAGACAACAAAAATGTGTCTTGTCATAGGGTGTATGGTAAAGAAACTCAGACCCAACTGCCCTACTACACACCAATGAATGAGCTTTTTTTTTTTTTCCTGGAGACAGATTCTCACTTTGTCACCCTCAGTAGAGTGCCACATCACAGCTCACAGCAACCTCCAGCTCTTGGGCTCAGGCAATTCTCTTGCCTCAGCCTCCCAAGTAGCTGGGACTACAGGCACCCGCTACTATGCCCGACTATTTTTGTTGTTGTTGAGTTTGGCCGGGGCCAGGTTCGAATTCGCCACCCTTGGTATATGGGGCCGGTGCCCTACTCACTGAGCCACAGGCACCGTCTAATGAGCTTTTTAGTGACCATTTCTCCCCACAAGTCCTTCCACAGAGAATCATGACTGGCTTTCAGCTGCTAGCATGGCCCGGTACAGCTATACTGGTGGCTAAGACTGAAATCTTTCTATTAATATATTGGTTAGATAACTGAAGCTGCCTTAAAATGACCATTGCCCACCCTGGCCCCTCACTCAGGTTACAGCCTGGTCTACAGGGGCCCCCAGAGCCATCCTGCTTCAGCACTAAGGCCAGCACCTCAGAGGCTCACCGGAGCCCTGGTCATCTCATCCCTGGGTGCGGTGGGCTTTGGGGGGATCACAAAGCTGATTGTCCTGTTCAGAGTCCTGACACAGCCACCTTGCTCGGAGGAAGGTCCTGTGTCCACGCAACAAAGAACTTCTCAGGATGTACTTCAAAAACACCACCCTGACGCCACATGCGGAGAAGTGGCAGACAGTCTCAACACAGGGCACCACATGGCTCAAGGTCTTCAAGCTGAAATGAGGTGCAGGGGGAAGTGGGAGCCTTCCAAACACGGGATGTTAAGAAGGCAGCGACAACTGGGCATTTGATTTTCTCTAAAACAAGCCTAAGAGTAAGAACTCTTATTTTCCATCACAAATGATTTAGGTCAGAACTCCCACCCCAAAAAGGATACCAGGCAGTGTAAAGTGGCTTAATAAGGAAATCAAACATTCTAGAACATTCTAAAGATTGTTATTTATTTATTTATTTTGAGACAGAGTCTCACTTTGTCATCTTGGTAGAGTGCATCATAGCTCAAAAGCAAACTCCTGGGCTTAAGCGAGTCTCTTGCTTCAGCCTCCCAAGTAGCACAATGCCCAGCTATTTTTAGAGACGGGGTTTTGCTCTGGCTCAAGCTGGTCTCAAACCCTTGTGAGCGCAGGCAATCCATCTGCCTCGGCCTCCCAAGCGCTGAGATTACAGGCGTGAGCTACATCGCTCAGCCCCAAGAATGTTATTCTTAAGAATAAAATAAATTTTACTCCTACTAATTTATTCTTTAAACATTCTTATGTGCATACACAAAGACGCATAGATAAGTGGGTTCTGGGAAGCCTTGCTGTTAAAAGCAGGAGACTAAAACGGCCTGCATGACCATTAGCAGATGACAGGTTAAGTACAGTACAGACTGTCAAGCAATGGGATGAAGGCTGAAGAGCCCTTGGAAAGAATGAAGCTGGGCATTGTGTCTGATCTAGAAAAGTCTCTATGTACTGTTAATGAGTGCGGGGCAGAGTTTCTAGTGTCTTCTCATTCAGGCAGGAAGAGACGCGGCTACAACTGAACTCTTATGTTTGCAGAGAACATTTCTGGAAGGACACACAAGCCACTTGTTAATGAGTTTGCTTCTGGGAAAAGGACCAGAAGACTGGGGTGGGTGGAAACTCACTCTTTCCCCCAAACCTTTTTATACTATTTGAACTTTTTTTTTTATAATCAGGTACATGTATTACTTTTTGTGGCTAAGAAAGAAGAAAACAAAAGCTCAGAGCGCATTTCTGTTCAAGAAGGGAGAAGGAACATCCTGAGGCCGCCCCAACAGGCCTTGGAGCCTGTTCAATCTCGGCCACCCAACCTGCTTGAAAGACACAAAGTCCAGTGGGTGAAGAAAATGGGATGATTCACATCGAAAAACTCAACTTTAAAAAAAGCATTCCTTCTAATTTAGGACCTGGGTTAAGACTGTATTAGCGTATTTTAGAGAGGCGGGCACAACAAAGTCAAAAAGAACCAGGAAGTTTGGGCTCCAGTTAAACAAGCTGCCTGAGTCTCTGTTTTCTCCTTTGTTAAAGGAAGGATGAGAATATTGAGAATAACACAGCCCGTCCCATGTGACTGTTATGAGAATTAAATGAGACAATGTGCATGGAAAAAGTGTTTTGAAAATCAAAAAGGGCAATGCAGATGGGAGGCATTAATTAGTGTTATTACTGAAAAATTCAGACTACCATCATTAACCAGGGAAAAAAAGAAACTAGGTCTGTTTTTTTTTTTTTTTTTTAAGTGCCAAATATGTAGCTTATAATTACAAAGAGTATCATCATGCCGTTGATTTGAACAGTCCTGCCGTATAAAGTGTTCTTTCACAAAGACAAGGCAAGCCCAGCTCCAACACTTAATTTAACTTTCAATCATGTTGTCGTAATGGAATTTTGTGGTAAGAAATCATAATTCCAATCCACTGGATCTGAAAATGAGAATGCATTTTTTATGAAAGGAAAAGAAAATGGAAAAGAAGGGAATCACCATGTTCCCCTGGAGTTTTCTTATCTAAGAGGGAAGATCAGAGGCAAGTTCATAAAGATAGATGCTAAGACAGAATGTTTAATACCCACTGGCATGGCATTTAAGAACCTTTGAAATATGTTTCTAACGCACCTTTCCAGTCTTTATTTCTAGAATTGCCAATCTCACACCTGACATTCTACCTTGGTAAAGGAATACACAGCAAAGGTGCTGCCCGTTCACATTGCCAGAGCTTGGCGGACAGTAATCAACACACACGCCTTCTTGCTCCATACAGACTGAGCCTCAGAATCCTTCTCAACACCATGCTCTAGGCAGCCACCCACGGTCCACCCAAGGTGGCGAGTGAGAAGAAAGCTCACAGCATTCCCCAGGTCAAGGGATCCAGGCTTGTCGTCCTCCCCCCATCAGGCTGCCTTTTCTCCCCGTGCCACGGCCTGAGTCTTCCCTCTGCCTCTATGTCCTTCCCTCCGCTCCTTCTCTGACTGCAAGAAATCTACTTGTCTTTCAAGTCTGTTCAAACATCATTTTCTCTGTAAAGAGCCTAGCAAAGTGCCTACCACAGAGATTGCTAGGCGTTGTTTTCAGTGAATGAATGACTTAAATATAAATAGTTCCCTCCGTTCAAAAAATAAATAAAAGAAAGAAATAGCTAGCTTCTGGCTTGGCACCCGTAGCACTGGGGTTACAGCACCAGCCACGGACACTGAGGGTGGTGGGTTCGGACCTGGCCCAGGGCCAGCTAAACAGCAATGACAACTGCTACAAAAAAATAGCTGGCGTTGTGGCAGGCGCCTGCAGTCCCAGCTACCTGGGAGGCTGAGGCAAGAGAATCATGTAAGCCCAAGAGTTGGAGGTTGCTGTGAGCTGTGATGCCACCGCGCTCTACCGACTTTGTCTCAAAAAAAGGAAAAAAGAAAAGAAATAGCTAGTTTCATGACATCATACAGTAGTATAACCAGTTACCTGTGGAGTTTGGGGACCAACTATCAGGTTCAAATCCCGGTTCAATTGTTAGTAGCTGTGTGACCTTAGACAAGCAGCTACTCTACCTCTCTGAGTCAGTTTCTTCCTCTGTAAAAATGACAGCAGAGTATTCGGTGGATTAAATTAGAGCGCTATGTAAAGCACTTACTTAGCACAGTGCCTGGCACCTAGTGATAGTAAATGGCTGTAACATTTGGTAGCTGTGTTTACCTCCCACATAGCCACCTTAAACTAAAGAGAGGGATTCTGTCTTCATCTTTGAGCCTCCGGACTTGGTAAAAACAAGTGGTACCTAGTAAGTGCTCGCCCTTTGTTTAACTGAACTGAACCTGACACGCATCACAGCAGAGGCACCAACAGAGATTCTGGGAGGCCAGTGGTAGAGAGAGAATTTCTGATTGTGGAAACAACAAAATTTTTTTTTTAAACTTCAGGGTCAGGGATGGGGAAGGGTTGTAAATGTGAGCTGACTCTTGAATCCTAGACATGATTTTGCCAGAAAGACATAGAAGGTAGCAGCGTGGGGAGTCGGGAGGGTGGGAGGGAGGTGGCTTGCAGGGTTGGGGTTGGAGCTGGGGTAGGGGGTCAGAAGCGAGATGGTAGTAGTTCTAGGTAAAAGGAACTGATTTAGCAAAGGGGAGGGAATCATAAACTCAAACTCGGACAGCAAAGTTCAGCTCATTGGTGTTTGCAAAGCAGGATCCCTGAGCTGGAGCCCTGGTGGGTTCTGGCTGGGACACTGTGGCTTAGGCCAGAATGACAGCAGTACACGCAGTGACACCAGTGAGACATGTGAGGAGTGACCAGATATGTGAGACCCACCCAATCTGAAGGTGGGGCAACCGACCAGGTGACTCTCACGGCAGGGTGTGACAGAGAGGTCCAGGTGGCGTCCAGGTCTGGGGCCCGAGCCACCGGCCTGCATGGCTGATTGCTTTCTTTCTGTGAGCTCAGCCATGACTCAGGCGTACATGTGACTTGGGAGTGACAACAGATAACGCCCAGGCCCCCATCCAAGGAAATAGGCCCCAGCAGGTGCAGCTGTATGTGTCATCTGCCCATGGCCGCCTATGCCTACATGCCTAGGCTGCCGCAGAGACAGCACATGAGAAGGGCACATGGCCAAGGCACAGCACACACATGTCCCGCAAGGCTGCCGACGTCTCAGTGGGTTGGGTTTACCCAGCAGGGTCGGACAAAAGTCTGCTGTGTCTCTACCAAGACTCAGGCCAAAGGCCTGGTTGGGACTTGGCAAAGGAGATAAGCTGCCAAGGGCTGGGTCCAGGCACAAGCAGCCCTCGCCTGGGAGCCTGGGCAGAGCTGACACCCCAGCCACTCCCGGAGTGCCCTGCGTGGAAACTTGGCTCACCTGACAAATGAAAAAGTAATGAAAGAAAGTGAGGGAGTCCTTCAGTTCAGAGCAGGGCCGTCCAGGACACCAGGCACTTGACATACAAAACAGTCTCGGAAACCCCACATCAGTGCTGGCTACAAACTGGGATTGGGAGCAGACGTGACGGGTGCCCTGCAGCTCAGCCGGCCCTGCTAATGCCATCTCGTTCTCACTTGACTCCCGTTCATCAAGAAGCCCCTGCTAAGAACAAGCCCGAGGCCTCGCCCCCTTCCCTCCCCACAGCCCAGATCCAGAACAAAGGTCACGGGCACTTCCCACAGTGCTGCTGCAGACGATCTGTCTTTTAAAGACAGAGAGAGAGCATGCTCCCCTTTCTTTGGTAAACAAATCACAGCTGTGCCAAGAGTTGGTTTTGAGGGTGCACAGAGCTCTCCTCTGTTTTCAGTTATTTTCTTTTAGAAAAGGTTTTTCTCTGCATTACGGTTTTATTAGATTCCTTCTCACTTCCTAAGTAAGGCTCTGAAGAAGGTGGGGAGCAAAACCACGCTGTGCCCTGGGAATCTGAGACGGAACAGCAAACAGGGGGCAGGGACGTTTCACATGTTCAGGGCATGTTCAGGCGCCCTCAGAACTGAGCCAGCTCATAAGTGATTTCATTCGGAAACTTCCAGCTTGCAAATTCAGTCATTCTTCAGTGAGAAATACAGGATTTGCCAAACATGAAATGAAATCATTAAGCCCTGACAAAGTCAGAGGCAAAGCCAAAGTGTGGCTGTGCGGGGCCCGTGTTTCCTTCTTGTTAACAAATTAGGTGGCCCCAAGGAAGGTGGTGCAGCCAGTTGCTAGCGTGGGGCTCTGCCCGAAAGAGGGGTGCACACTGATTGTGAAAATGCACGTGGCTTGACTTATTCCAGACATTTAATTACCCATCCCACTGTGCCCCCACTGTGCGCACACACACAGGGAATTTGCCTTTATCTTCTCGCTGTCTTTGTATTTAAAGCACAGCGTAAGCCAAACACAGAACAGGGCTATAAAAATGAAATGTAGGGCCGGGCGCAGAGGGTGGCAGGTAATCCCAGCACTCCGGGAGGCGCAAGCTGGTGGTTTGCCTGAGCTCAGACGTTCGAGACCAGCCCCAGCAAGAGCGAGCCCCCCTCCCCCCCGCCCCGTCTCCATTAAAAATAAAAAAACTAGCCAGGCACTGTGGCAGGGGCCCATAGTCCCAGTTACGTGGGAGGCTGACACAAGAGGATCATTTGAGCCTAAATAAAATTTTGTGGTGGCTTGTAGATATGATGCCACAGCAAGATACTTAGTGTTACAAAGTTAGACTCTTTCTCAAAAAAAAAAAAAAAGATAAAATGTTGGATAAAATTATATAGAATGACACACTCACACACACCCCCACAGGAGTGCATGTAAAAACTGTTGAACTCTGAAGGTCTGTAGTCCAGTTAACATATTAGACGAACACCTATGCTGGCTCCCCTGCCGTGATATTATACTATAGTCATGGAGGGTGCTACCCCTGGAGAAGCTAGGAGGAGGAGACACAGAACTCTGTACTATATTCACAACTTGCTGTGAATCTATAATTATTTCCAAGTCGTTTTTAGGAGCATCGAAAGTGCTAGTTCAAAGCCAGTGGCCTCTGGCCAAATGAGATGTATGGTTGCAAAATCCTTTACACTCTGATCACAGCAACAAGCCATCACCACAGCCGCTGTTTCCCCAAAGACAGTTTGACAGAAACTTGTCCCAAAGGTGACAAGAAATGGATCTCTAGAGGAAGAACTTAGAGCGTGTGTCCTAAAGTCACCTTATCCCACACCAGTCCTGTGGAGGACTAGGGGGTATTAGGCACGGGCTCTGAAAGGGTCTATTGCCACAGGCTGGTGGATTTCTTCCACGGGTCAAGTCTGCCTGGGGATCTGATGACAGGAACCAAAGTCTAGCAGCTCTGCCCCCAGCCCACAGGTTCTCAAGTTCTAGGGTGCATCAGAGTGGTAAGGAATGTGTTCAGAACGCTGATTTCAGGGCTCAGCTCCCACAGATCCTGACTGAGTAGGAAAACTGGGGGGCCCTGGAAATTTGCATTTACCACAAGAGCACTGGGTGTTCTGTCCCAGGTGGTCATAGGACCTCACTTTAGGAGACACCACCTGAGAGTCTTCAGGGTACAGAAAAGAGCAGCCAGGCGCTCGGCAGGCATGGAGAGAGGTGGTCCTTGTACCACTGAAGAGAACGTCAGAGCCTGCTCTCTGTGCGTGCTAGAGACCCCCTAGCCCGGCTCGGGGACCCTCTTGTACTGGTCCTGCAGTGTCTGTGACTATGTGATATTTAAGAAGATAAAATGCCAAGAGTGGACTCCACCATCACCGTAACTGCTTTTGACCTGTGTGCTGGTGATGGGCCAAGTGTGCCCATCTCATTTAATCCTCACCACTCTGCTCTGATTACAGTTAGGAAGACTGAGGCTCAGGGGGTCCCAAGGGTACACAGGTAGAAAGTGACAGAGCAGGTGTCAAAGTCAACCACAAATGATCATGCTGCAATACAACCTCCCCGTCTGACACAAAGGTTCGTCTGGTTCTCATCTCGCCTGCTTAAAAAGAAAAGAAGCCACAGAGGATTGGGGTGGGTGGAGGGGAGAAGGTTTCCTAGTCCTGGTTTCAGCGGCATTAATACTCCATTCCAACTTAAAGCAGATCGGAATGTCAATGTCAATGTCTCAACGTCTCCCTTCCAAGCCCACTGTGTTCCTCCCTTTCTTTCACCTTTCATCCAATTCTCTCATCATCTTTCCCTTCTCTTCCCCTTTTCATTTTTCCCTTCTGTCTCCAAAGTCCAAAATTACAGCCTCAGTGTGTCCCTTCACTTTTCTTGTCTCCCCACGCCTAATGCAAGAATGTTCCCGTGGCCCCCCGTTACGTACGCGACAGGCTATCTGAAGCAATGAGAACTAGGTTCCTAACATGGCAAAGGGCCTACCATTTTCCAGAGGACACTGTGGAATCCTGTTTGCCTGAAGATTCCAAATATAATCCATGTTCCACTCAAGGCACACTTGATGATCTTTGAAAGGGCGTTCAAACGGCGGGACTGTGTTCAGCAGAGTATAATTCTTTGCTACGGCGTGGAGCAAATGCTCGTCCCATTTCACACTGGCGCTGCCACCGCTGTATTTGTGAGTAATCCAGGCGCGTAGTACCACCGCTGACACCGAGATGGAGTGTCTGATAAAATAGTCATCTCTGTACACCATAATGCTTGGAAATTTCACACGGACTATTTGCGTCCTGCTGGCGTGAAGGTGTTTCTCATTCATCCACCTTTTTTTGTACACGGGAATGCTACTTCTGAACTCCGACGAAACGACCGCTTCTAAATTGACAACACAAGGCTGGGAGCATAAATACTCAACCGAGACTTCAGAAATATTGCGAACGTTTCCTTCAAAGACAGTGAAATAAATAAAGTCTTTGTAAGCCACGCTCTGCTCGGCTTTGGGTATCACTGATGTCGTCAGAGAAGTCTGCCTACCCAAAGATGGCACAAAATTCTGAAAAAGAGAAAATTAAAAGTAAGAAATGCAGGAAGTTCAAGATCGTCATAATACGAGATGCTGTGAATCATTATTTTCCTGGAATAAAAAAGTATCAATTTACATAAAGCAATGAGCGTGGAAAATAAAAGATGTTGAAACCACCATGGAACATTGGAGGAAAACTGACACGAACACAAACAGAGGTTAGGTCACACGAAACTCCCTTCCCCAGACCCATCTGCTGATCAAAATGTGACTTTTCAAGCTACATTCCAGAGTTGGTTTCCAAACGAAGGAGGTAGTTCACAAAAACTCCAGCAGCAATTGAACCTGCCTTAGAATGAAAGAGACAACCCAGCTTCAGTGGTTTTCAAACTATTGTCCTGACTTCAAATGGTGGGTCAGATGCTGCCAAATCAAAGGGGGAATGAAAAGTTCAAAGTGCACCCTCGAGGGAACCTAACAGGAAGCCAGCCTGGCTCTTTTTTTTCTAGTAAGTTCTAAGGCAGAACAAGCCTGCACGATGCTGGATCCCAGGGAGGTTTCTACTGCTCTACGTCACACACGGGTTTTGTGCCTCTCTCGTTCTTTCACCATGGATCACACAACACATGCCAAGAAAGACTTTAGCTGCATGTATATTACCAAGGTGATATTCTGAGCATGAGGGGCTGATCTCAGGGTGCTAAGAGCTCTTCTATTCTGAAAATGCCTTGGTGATTCAAGTATCCAAAACCCAATAGCAAAAAGGTCACTTTGAACCACTTTGCACCCATTAGGGTTACTATGGTCACAAAAACGAAGAATAACAAGTGTTGGTGAGGATGTGGAGAAATGGGAACTCTGGTGCATTCTTAGTGAGAATGTAAATGGTGCAGCTGTTGTGAAAAACAGTACGGTAGCTCCTCAGAAAAATTAAACACAGGATTGCCATATGATCTGATCCAGCAAATCCACTTCTGGGTATATACCCAGAGGAGATGAAAGCCAGGACTTGAAGAGATGTTTGTACACTTGTGTTCCTGCAGCATTATTCACAATAACCAAAAGCAACCCAAGTGTCCATCAGCGGGTGAATGCATAGACAAAACGCGGTGTATACTTGCAATAGAGCACCTTTCAGCCCTAAAAAGGACGGGAATTCTGACAGATGCTAAAATACAGAGGGATTTTGAAAACCTCACAGTAAGTAAAACAAGATAGACAGAAAAGAATAGTGGATGTTGTATAAACCACTTATAGAAAGAATCTAGGCAGTCAAAATACCAGTGATAGAAGTAAAACAGAGGTCACCAGGGTGTTGGGGGACAGAAGTAGGTCCAGAGTTTCTGTGACAAAATAGCCCTAGGAATGGAAAGTGGTGACGGTTGCACAACAAAGCGAATTTACTTAACACTGCTGAAACATTCTAACTGTAATGGTTAAAATGGCACATTTTATTTTACGAACGTTTTTACCAAAAATTTAAAGAAAAAGTTCACTTCAATCCCCTCCAAGGAAAGAAGAAATAAGAACTCTTTTTTTCCCCAAAGTCTAGTAAGAGGCAATGGTGAACAAGACCTGAAGTCTGATGCCAGGAAATCACGTCTGTAAAAGTGATAGAAGCTGAGTGTGGTCCATGCTCTAAACTATAAACAAGCCGAAAGGAACACGGCACCAGAGAAAGTAGTTCTGACTTAGGGGGGTCTAGGACAGGCTGTATGCAAGAAATGGTATTCAGCTGGGCTTTGACGGATGAAGAGAAGTTCTTCAGGTAGAGAGGCAAAGGGAAGGTGCTGCAAGTGGTGCAAACAGCATAAGTAGGGCTAGAGGCAGGAAGGGCAGGTGTATTTAGGGAACAGTGAATAGCCGTGTGACGTGGGGATATGAGCTTGAAAAGACAGACAAGGTTTAGGCCCTGCAGAGCATTGAGCCCCAACCCAAAGAATGTGGACTTTTATTCTGCTGACAGCAAGAATAAAAGGGGGCGTTTCCCTGGTAAAGCACCTGACAGTAGACACCAGGCTAACAATCCATTATAGAAATGAGCAGATGGCGTAGCTCATCAGTAAGGGAACTCGCACTCACAGCCAGAGAAGTGCACGCTGAAACTACACTGAGATGCGATTTTTAATCTATTAGATTCACAGAGATCAAAAAGTTGGATAATGCATTATCCTGGCCACAGCGCAGGGACATATGTACTGCTGGTGGCAGAATTACCATCAGGCCAATTAAGCAGTATCTGTCCAAAGTGTAAATGCACCCATCCTCTGGCCTGATAATTCCACTTCTGGGAATTTATCCTACAAATATACTCAAATTTATGCAAAAGAAGGTTTGTGTGCATGGATTTTCATCATAGCACTGCTCGTAATAGCAAAAGATGGGAAGCCCAAATCAAGAAAGTGCTGGTTAAATGTAATAAATCAGAGCACATCCATTCGTGGAGTGTTATACGGATTTTTAAAAGAGGAACATCTGGCTCAGGGCCAGTAGCTCAGCAGTTAGGGCGCCAGCCACATACACTGGGGCTGCAGGGTTCAAAGCCAGCCTGGACCTGCTAAACAACGACATCTGCAGCAAAAAAATAGCCAGCCATTGTGGCAGGAGCCTGTAGTAGTCCCAGCTACTTGGGAGGCGGAGGCAAGAGAACTGCTTAAGCCCAAGAGTTGGAGGTTGCTGTGAGCTGTGATGATGACTGCACTCTATTAGAGAGTGACAAAATGAGACTCTGTCTCAAAAAAAAAAAAAGGAACATCTTCATGTATAATGAAATGAGCTCTAAAAAGTGTTTTGTTTTGTTTTTTAACAGGTTCATAAATACCATTTGGGTTAAGTATGTGTGTGCATATTCTCAAATACACATATCACTGGTGGCTCACACGGGTAAAGACAAGGTAACCAGGAAAAAGGATTAAGAGAGAAAGAAGGATGTGTGCCCTTCCTTATCTTTGAATTTTCTAGCAAGTGTTTTTTGTTTGTTTGTTTTTTAAGGTGAGGAAGAGGGGTGAGGAGAAAACAACCATCCTAAAAAAGGTGACCATGGAAAATGCGGCCTCTGCAAAGGTCAGAGAGAGAACAGGTGAATTGCGGGCATTGCTTTTGCTTAATCATGGGAAAGCTGTGGGAGAAAGAGGTGATGACAGTCCTAACCTTCCGCCCCTGCAGAAAGACTTTTAACTGTTCTGTGGTCTCGTTCATACAACCAAATTACAGGGGGGGGGGGTCACAAATATACAAATCCTGGTGTAGTTAGAAGAGAACGTTAGAGCAGATGGGTCTTGGTGAGGAGCCGGTCCACTCCCGTGTTCTGCAAACAAGAGGTGACATTCTCCCACACCACCAGCTGGTGACTTAGCAGGGAACCTGGCTCCTTTTCTTCCCTCCACTCCCTCCCCTGTCCATCCCCTCCACCATCCCACCGATGTCACATAACAGCAACTACACAGTCCCCATTTCATGACCGCCTGGGAACTCCAGGCTGAATCCTGCTTCCGCGTGTCCATTCATCCAGACAGATGTGCCAAGAGGTTGCTCCCCATTCTCAAGATGCGAGCCAAAGAGAGGCATGACCAAGCGGCCTGCCTCATTCCAAAGCAACGCCCCGAAAGCTTCCCGCACTAAATGGGACAGGAAGGAGAAGTGCTTATTTAGGGGGCCCGTGGTGGTGTACGCTGTGGTGTATTAAGTATCACACTGTGTTCTTTCCTCCAGAATGACTTAAAACTTCTTCCTGGGTGGCTCCTGTGGCTCAAAGGAGTAGGGCGCTGGCCCCATATGCTGGAGGTGGCGGGTTCAAACCCAGCCCTGGCCAAAAACTGCAAACAAACAAACAAACAAACAAAAAGGCCAAAAACTGCAAAAAAAACAAACAAACAAAACCCGCCTCTTCCTCATTCTTTTCCTGTATACCTTAAAAACTAATCTGGGCCCAGTTCTGCTGCATTTTTTTTTTTCTTTTTTTGGTCAGATTTTTAATGCCGGTGATAGGAATTCCAGTGAAAATCCCTTTTCGACAGAATGCTGGGGAATGGCCATTTGATTTTACTACAAAAGTGCTGTTAATCATGTAATCATGTTCGTTATTTTACATCTTAATGCTAAAAAGTCCACTTTTTAGACCAGTCCACTTTTCTCCATTAATAAGCAAAGCCCGCTGAGTACAGATTTGGTTTTAACTGTGCTTATAACATTTTGGCTAAAGAAGGTATATACGCACCTCACTGTGTACCTCCTCAGAACCTTCCCTCCAGATTCTGCCTCACAGAAAATCCCCCTGTACTCACATGAAGATTGCTTTATTTTCACCCATTTCAAAGTCTCAATTGCTATAAAAATAAACCCAAGAGACACAAGTTCTAGATATATACAACACAACCGGAGTAGGTACAAGTCATATGGGGCACTCACAGTGTGGCTGGTCCTAACTGGGATACACTCTAAGTATAAAATGTTTGCACAAAGCCAAGGCAAGTAGATTGCCTGAGTTCACAAGTTCAAGACCAGCCTGAGTAAGAGCAAGATCCTGTCTCTAAAAAGAAATAGCCAGGCAGGGCGACACCTGTGGCTCAAGGACTAGGGCGCCAGCCCCATATACTGGGGGCAGCAGGTTCAAGCCTGGCCCTGGCCAAAAATGCCAAAAAAAAAAAAATAGCCAGGCATTGTGGTGGACACCTGTAATCCTGGCTACTCAGGAGGCTGAGGCAAAGGATCACTTGAGCCTGAGTTTGAAGTTGTGAGCTATAATGGCACGGGCACTCAACCCCAGGGAGACTGAGTGAGACTGTATCTCAAAAAAAAAAAAAAGGTTGCATGGACACTGGATTTCAAAGCCTTAGTATAAAAAAAAGCTGTGAAATATTTCTTGAATAAGAGTTATACAGCTTGTATGTTGAAATGATAATTTAGATACATTGAGTTAAATAAGACATATTATTAAAATCAGCTCTGCTTATGTTTTTAGTGTGGCTACTGAGGAATTTAAATTTGTGCCTCACATTATATTTCTACTGAATGGTGCTATTCTGGATTGGAGGTCGGCAGACTTTTCCTGTAAAACAATGGCCAGATGGTAAGTCAATATTTGGGGTTTCGCAAGCCACTTGGTGTCTACTGCAACCACTCAATTCTGCTACACCAGCATGAAAACAGCCTTAGGGACACACAACAGAATGAGCGAGGCTGTGGCCCAATACAACATTGTTGACAAAGACGGTTGGATGGACTGGCCCATGGGCCATAGTTTGCTAACAGCCACTGTTCTAGATTATCAAGCTTGACGCAGTTTTGAAAAACACAAGACAGCAGAAGGTGTTATCAAATGGGAGAAATGCTATATGTGTGGTTGATGGGGCTTGACTCCCAATTTTCCTAAGGTTCCCTGATGGTGGGTGGGTGTTGACATCTTGCTATTGTTTCTTTTAGAAAAGATCTAAGTTGATGAGAATGTGAAGCGAGGCTGGGCAAAGAGACAAATTGCATGGGCTGAGATGGATTATTCAGGAAGTATAAGAAGCCCGAGAGACAGCTTAAGGAAACGACTTTAGAGCAACTTCAGGGGTGGGGGTGTGCTGATTCTGCTCATGCACAGCATGGTCTACATGCCTTGAGAAGGCACTTTGGGGGACCCATGCCATGAAGGAAGCTAACATCTTGCGGGCTGGAGCAGACCCAGTGGGCAGCTGCCACACCATGAACAGTGGCTACCTCTGTTATGTACAAAACCAACACCGATTAGCAACACATCACACTGTAAATATTGATTAAACTGAAGCTGATTTTCTGGCGCAAGTCATGTGTGTGGTTATAAGCTGCTTCCTGCCAGGAAAATAAGGCAATTAACTTGAAGAGTTTCAGCTACCGGCATGACACGTGTCCAACCTTCATAGGTATTTTCTCATGCCAGGTTGCATTAACATAAGCTAAAAATTTACTGCATGTTCCTTTGGTTAGAAAGTAGGAGGTCAGAGTCCATGTCACTGTTGGGTCTCTAGCTTCTAAAATAGAGCCTGGCACACAGTAGGAATCTATGTTTCTTGTAGAAATAAGTTCTAGGCGTGGACACCTCTGCCAGGTGCCTCAGTGGCCCTGGGGGTACCTGCATATAAACCAAAAGACTCATCCAAGCTGGGGACCCCACTGCCCTTTCTTTGCAATCATAAAGTCTCTCTCTTTAGGTCCCCCCCCCCCCACCTGCCACCAGGTCTCTACTTTTTCTCCAGCTTCATTATTAACTCCTTCCAAAGAGCTCTTACATTTTGACAGCTCACTGGGCCCCCAGGGGTCAGAGCTGCCCTGGGGACTGTGAGGTCAGGAAGGTGGCACCTTGGCTTTCACTTGACTCATTAGGTGTGAAATTCCCCCAGCTATTTTGTCCCTCCAGACAACTGCCCTTTATTCTTTTTTATTCTATATTATATTTCCATTATTGCACACCAAAAATACAAGTTAAATTTGTATTTAATGTCTCCATGCCTCCCCGCTTGCTGGATTCCCATTCAACCTGGCAAGTTCGTCCATGTTACTGTGATCATGAAAGAAAGCACAGGTAATGTCTTGAACCTGTATGTCTACACCAGCTTGTGCAGATAATGTCTTAAAAATCACTCTAAGCAAAATATCTGGGGTGTAGAGGGGCATTTCTGTGCCCCTCTAATTATGCCATTGAGCCCGCCACATAGATATCCCACCTCAAAAGCTAATAATTTACTCTGCACACCGCAGATCTGGGCCCTCAAATATCTGTTTATGCCAAATGTGAGTCCTAATCAAAGCCAAATTTGACAATGTCACGCACAGTCACAAAACACAGATTCCTTTGGCTTTGTGTAAGTGTGCACGTATTGTAAATTTTTCAGAAAAGAAAGAAATGGGCCATTTAATGTCTTTTCATGATAGAAGACCCAAAATAGGAGATCTAAATGCATTGAATTCAGCCTGGGATTCAAGAAGCAGATGAATTTATGTATCTTGTGGTTGGAAAAAAATAAAAAACTCTCAGTACTGCCTAAACTTCTTTTAGGATGACTGCATTTGCTTTCTTTAAACAAAATCAATAAAAAGAAACCCTATTCAAATAACCCTCCCTTGTTCCAAAGAGTTGAGAAAACTTGGCCCTGTTCTCTACATGGTCCACTCAGTATTTAAGGAAGGGACGGAGAGACTGGAAAATTTTAAATCATTCACATCTCACTGTGGAAGTTCATTTACATTGACACGTGCATGTGGGTAGATGATATGCAAACGATCATTGGGTGTCTGTTTTTCTCATTCTGGACCATTCCAGCCCATTAGTTACAAGAAAACTCTGGATCTGACTTTCCATAGGTTAAAAAAGGCAACTGTATTGCCTTTGACAGCCTATTTTTCCAATTTCTGCTGACTAGACATAAGCAAAAATTTTGTTTCTGTCAACGAAGTATGCAATTAAGCAAAATGGGTAATGAGGTCAATCTGGACTTCAAAATCAAGATGTGCCTTGAGAAACATCCCTTCCCAAACCTGAGAGCTGGCTAGAGACACCTCACCACGATAATGGTCCATATTCCTAGGTGTGTAAGATCTATGAATACAATTTAATATGCTGTTTCTTTCTCACTTAAACCATAGTGACAAAGGTTGATTTGGTTTTATTTCATTGAGTTTCTACTGAGTGCTGGGTACTGGGACAAGTGAGTTAAACCTTTCTTCTCACTTCTAATGTCATCCACTCACATAGAACTTCACAGGTCTCACTTCTAATTCTCACAACAGCTCTAAGAGGGAGACCGCATTCTAGTTCTACAGCTGAGGAAACAGACTGGATTCAGAGAGGGTAAGTAACTTGCTCAAGGTCAACCAGCAACTCAAAAGCAGAGCCAAAATGCAGATCCACATTGGCTGACTCCAAACTCAGCAGTGGTGTGCCTCTTGCCTTCCATAAACACAAAAAATGATGCCCTTGACTCATCCACTGGCCTATACACCTGTTACCACTTTCTGGGAATCTTAAGACTTACTTCATTCTCATCTTGAAAGGGAGTGTGTGAGTGTGTGTATGTGTGTGTGTGCTAAAATTCTAGCATGTCAGTATGCCTTGAGTCTGAAGAGCATAGGCCCACAAACACATACATGCTGGATTTGTATGTGCTGGGAGCCAAGTCCTAGCACAGTCAAGCCCTTCCTCTGCGAAGGAGGAACTCAGAGCTCAATGGTGACTCTAACCAGCAATTCCTCACCTGCTGCACAGGCCTCCTGCCCTCAGAGTCTTTCTCAGGGGAATGTGATGAGCCAATAAACAGGGTAACTGAATTCACTTTAGGCTATTTATGGGCTCCTGGGGTCTATCCATCTTCTCAGCAAATTGCCTGGGTTCTTTATTTCTTCTCTTGTACCTTTCTTCTGATCCTGTGCTTTTGCCAACAGGCTGCCAGAAGAAATAGAAACATAGCTTGGGAGATTTTAGCTCTGGTCAGGACTACAGAGGCTACCAGCTGATGTGAAATTTGGATATTATCTCTATATTTCAAATAGTCATAAATACTCTTCCTCGAGCTGGGTAACTGTGAGTCTCTTTGCCTCTTCGGTTTGGGCCTCCCTCTATCCAGCATTATGCACAAGTAAGGGGTTAGTGAATATGCCTAGATGCATAACTGATGAAGTGTGGCCACCGTAAGGAGAATCCCTGACAACTCTGTCACAGCCACCACCTGCTAACTACCCCCACACCGATCCACTCCCCTTACTTCTTTGTCCTCCGGTTGTCTGCTAAGCGCAAATATCTACTGAACATTTCAACTGTATTGCTGACATTGATATTGGTCATCCTGAGATTTATTTTTCATTTAAGAAAAATGACACATTCCAGGCCAAAGTTGGAGATGGACAGAATCACCTCTTAGAGGAGTCATTGCCACAGATGGAGCTGGGGCAGCCTCGGGCTGGTTCTACCCAAATTGGGAGGAAGGTAAGCCTTCATGGCGTGAGACTGTGGCACGGGCATCGGCAGGGAGGGTAAGTCTCCCTGTATCAGGCACCTTGCTCAGCACCAGTGACCTCTATGGAGGCAATTTCATCATCCTTTGCTTTCGAGGCCCTCATCCTTTCTGAGGAGGTTCTCTGTATCTTGACCTTTGGTGACCTCAGAATTTTCTGGCAGCCACTGGAACCAGGGATCATCTTTTCAGAAATCTGTTTGGCATCGTTCCGTGACTTATCTTTCAGGCCTCATCACAATTATTCATGCTTTGGCAGTATCCTAGCTACAGTCACAGCTCTCTTCCGGGCTGCCACTGAAGGTTACTCTGTCCCAGATGATGGAAGAGGAAGCACTCACCTCCCCAGGACCCCGACTCCACATTCCACACAGGGGGCAGAGGTTTAAAGGCATCTTTGGAAGCTCCACTCTACCTCCAGCCCTTGTGAACAGGTAAGCAGGTGAAGACAACACAAAACACGAATCATGGACAACTAGGCTTTGGAATGCATTCCAAAGCACACTCACTGCACACTTGGATACACATTCACACAAACTCAAATGCTGCTTAAACCCCATCAGCGGCCTCAGGACTATAAAAAGACCCAATCCTTTACCTTCCATTACAAATAGCAAATAGTTTCAGGGCTTTACCCTTTTTTTTTTTTAATTCTCTTTAACATCCTGCTTCTATTCTGCGGCCTGTACTTCCTGCTTTGTATATTTTAGATTACTTTAGACATGACCTCACATCCTGGGCAATTGCACAGTAGCTGCTAATTGCCAGAGTTTTGCTAATGGCCAGTACTCATGACAAGAGTGGGCTGCAAGGAACAAAATCCAGAAGGCAATAAGCTGGCAAGGCTTACAACCGGGGCTCTGGGGGTGGGCAGACTTCGATTTCAATCTCAGACTACCTGTGTGTCCTGGACTAATTAACTTAACATCTCTGAGCTTCTGTTACCTCATCTAAGTAGAGATCATAATAGCGCCTCTCTCATAGGGTTGTTGCCAAGATTAATCTTGGATAATGCCTGTGAATGACTTAGCACAATGCAAGCTATTATTCTTAACCATTTAGGCTTCCAAGTTAGGAAATAGATGTCTGCTTCTGGGGTCTATCTATTCCTAAGATCCTGCTTAGCTATTCTGTTGCACCTCTACCCTCCACGTGCACACCTCATCTCAACCAGTCCCTTCCTCCAGGAAGCATTCCTTGATTGAACAGAAGGCACACCATTGAGAGTGTGTAGTTTTCTGTTTTGTCATGTGTTCATACAGATGACTCCATTTTCCCCAATTCACACACCACGCTTCCCCAAGATGTCTTACCTTTCCGTAATATCTCGGGCAACCCGCACCTAGAGAACAAAATCCCTAGCAGACGGCTAAACCTTTAAAACAAAACGGAAGACCTTTTTGCTTTTGCTTCTTGGATTCACCAAAACTTCTCACACAGTTGCAAAATGGCTCTCTTGTTTATCAAAGTCTTTCCTGTAATGGTAAAATTTCAGGAGGCCATATGAAGAAAGCACACAAGAGGCAGGAAGCTCTGACATTTCCCACTCCACGAGGTTCCCAAATCCATTCCCTCCCTGTCTGCCAAGACATTCATCCATGCTCTAGTTATTTTCCACATTGCAGTATGCTCTATAATCTCTCCTTCCAAAGCCCTACCTTACCACTCCACTTCAACACTACGGGCTATACATGGCATCATTTCCCCCTGTGATGTCATCTCTTAAATCCCCCTGTGGTTCCTACAGAATTTTTGTGCTTTCTCCATCATCTGTCTCTGTTCACGAATCCCACTTAGGCTTTGCTCTTGTTACTCTGATTTCTTGAACTGTCAAGACATAGTCAGTCCTTGGCGGGTGTGGAGATTTCCACGTGGCACTTTCCAGACCACCTGCACATTCATGCTCCATGTGCTGTTCTATCATACCATTTCTGCTTTTGTGGGTAGCCAGCAGCGCCTTGTGTACGGGGATCATCTGTTTTAACTGAAATCCTGTCATTTGCTATGGCAGTCTTATTTATAAGCCTCTGTGCTGTAACCTTGTGGCATTAATATTAAATAATAATATCTCTTGGGCCAAAAAAAAAAATCATTCATGGTAACTGACAACTTTGTATGAAAATACGAAGTAAAGTGCCACCACAAAATTTGGTATTGGCTAATTTTGAAATATGAGTAAAAGCATGAATTGCTCAACAGGTAACTGCAAAGACAGAATCACAATTTGCATTTTTACACTCTCTTGCTTCAAGAAATGAAACATCCAAAAAGTAAGAAAAGCGTTAAAAGAAACTTGGGCTGGGTAGCCAATTTCTTCAGAATCAAATTCTAATGCCTTCCAGTTTCGCCTAAGCAGTTTTTAGCTTCTAAGAGGAAAGACTCCCAATAATGACAATGCCATATAAATGAAAAGTGTTTTGGACAATGACACTGCTCAACTTTTTTTCTTTTTAGCATTCTGTGAATTTCCTATTACATCAGTTTCATGATTCAGCATTTTCCATTTATTTACAGTAATATATGGCGATATAACCCAAGGTTTCCGCAGGATCCTGGAACTTAAGGTAGGCTGGGCAGGAAGGGTGTCGCCTTCTGCAAATTTGCTATTGTTTAGGAGAATTCAAAACAAGAAACAAGCCAACAAAGGAATTGAGAAATATTTCCTCACCTTGTTCTGAGGGTCTAAATTATTCCGGTATTTAAAATGAATTGGTTTTGAAAAATAGGTTACTGCCATTCAGCGGATGACTGAAAGAGAAGCTAAGTAGTGTGCAAATTGCAAAGTGACATGTATGAGCCAAACATATTCTCTGAAATGACAATGTTCAAGACGCAGCTAAAGTCACCACTCGGACGGTAAGCGTGTTACAGAGAACCAGATTTCTTTCTGGCACCTGCAACTTGGCTGGAGTGACCAAGGAGGAGTTGGAGAGCGCTGAAGATGCGAGGTTCGTCCGCGCCGCCAGGACCCGCTGGAAACTGAAAGGAGGGTCGAGGCAGGTGGCGGGCGCGGAGAGAAAGAGACGAAGTTGGGCACGGGAAGGAAAGGAGCGGCGAGAAGGCGGAGAGGAAACCCCAGGAAGGTGGGGAGGAGGCTGGAGAGCGGCGCGCGGCGGGGCGGGGAGCGAAGGCGCGGTGGCGAGGCTCCCAGGGGGAGCGGGGGACAAAAAGGGGTCTCCAGGGGAACCTGAGCCGGGTCTAGAGCGAGTCTGGGAGCGAGAGAGCGGCGCGGCAAGTGCGGTCCACCAGCCCTGTCCACGCCCCGGGTAACCATCCCAGGTGCCGGGAGCGCCCGGGGCGCAGCGGCCGGGAAGAGAGAAAACTAGCAGCGGCGTCCCCGCCCCGCGTGGCGAGGGTCCCCAGCCGCCCCTACCCGCGTCCCCGGGGCCCCGCGCGGAGGGGAAGACCCGAGCAGAGTCCAGCGCTCACCAGGTAGCAGAGCAGGAGCAGCGCGCAGGCAGGGCGGCCGCCGAGGCCCGGGGGGACGCCGCCGCTCGGGGGGACCATCGCTGCGGCCCGGGGGCCGACAGCGGGCGGCGGGGGTTGCTGTTGCTGCTGCCGCGGCCACCGGAGCCCCGCACCGCGCTGCTGCATGGCGAGGCCGCCCGGATCCGGGCCGAAACAGGTCACCTGGTGCAGAGACCGGCCCCCGCCCGAGGCGCCACCTTCCCGCCCGCCCCCGGCCGGGCCGGCCGCCGCGCGCTGGGCCACCTGCCGCCACCGCGGGACCCGCCGCCGCCGCCGCCACTGCCGCTCCCGCCGTCGCCGCCCCCGCAGCCCCAGCCGAGCGCCGGCTCCTCCCCGCCTCCCCGTCCCCTCCCTCCCCTCTGCCTCCCGGCCGCTCCCTCCGGGCCCCGGGCTCCCACCCCTCCGGGCAGCGGGCGCCCACGCAGGTGGGGAGCGACCGGGTGCCGCCCCCTGGGCGCCGCGGCCCCCAGCCCGGCCGGCTGGGCCCCGGCCCGCCCCCCTTTCCCTTTCTTTCCGCGGCTCCCCCGCCTCCTTCCGCGCTCTGGCTCTCGGCGACCCCCTCTTCTTTCTCCGTTTCCCTCTTTCCTCTCCTCTCTCGCTTCCTAACCCCCTCTTTTTTATTTTCACTTTCTCCCCTTTCTCCCTTTCTTCCTTCTTCTCTTCCTCCCTGCCTCTTTTTCCGCTCTCCCACCCAGCCCAGTGCGGGTCGCACAGCCCAGTTCCTGCCCGTGCAATGGGTTTTTGTCTGGTGCTTGTTTGGCCGGGGCGCCATTCCCGCAGGGCGCGGGGCGAGTGTGCCCCCTGGAGTTGTGCCACACGGCGGCTCAGCTTCCCGTCCTTACGGATGGATTTTGACCCCTGCCGACCTCCACCTGTCCACCTGCTGGCAGGCTTTTAGTTCGGGCTGCGCCCCACCCTGCCTTCTGGTTCGCGGCACGTTCTGGATGTTTCCCGAGGGTTTTGTGCGGTGCCGGCGCAACCGCCGCCGCCGCGCTCTTTGTTTTAATTGTCCAGTGTATTGGCACCCAGACCGAGCTTGGATTTCATTTGCATCCCCGTGCTCTGGCTTCCACTTTGGACCGTAAAGGAAATGAATTAATTAGGCCAATACAATTGCACTCAAGCCCCAAATAAAAGGGGTGAGGCCCTTGAAGTGCGCAAACAGCTTTTTAAAAAATCAGGACACATCTCGGCCTTGGGGACGCAGGTTGACTGGCTGCTCTCCGACCCGTGTTCTGCAGCCAGGCCTGGAGAGAGAGGGGCGGGCGGCTGGACCACCAGGTGGCCGCGCGCTCTGGCGCTCGGGGGAGCGCTGGGCTGTGTCTAGCGGCTCAGACAACTGGGGCCTGCGATTGCTGCTCTTAAACAGTTAACCCACCTTCGAAAGTTCGCAAAAGCTTCCCTTTGGCACTGGTGGATTGGACCTAATAATAGACCTGGAGTCTGGGAGGACATAGCCCTTTCCCTGTGCTACCACCGTAGCTCAGGTCACAACCAGCATCGGGCAGAGACTGATGGTGACCGTTTGATGCCTCGGGTTGGTGAGCCTGGCGGTTTGGGAGTCCCCTGAGTTGGACATCCCTCCACTACTTCAATACAGGCCTGGCCACAGTGCAGATGGCTTGTGTCTCCCAGCTATCATCTCTTACTTTTTCTAGGTCACCTTACAGCTGTGCCCGGTGTGAGGCCCAGCGCCCCACACCCCCCCATCCCAGTGACACACCCCAAGGGAATGCCTTATTCCACTGGTTCTCAAACTTCAGTGCGTGGGAGTCACCTGGACAGTCTGTCAAAACACAGATTGCTGGACTCCATCCCTGAAATTTCTGATTCAGTTGGTCCTGGGTGGCCCTGGAGAATTTTCCTTTCTAACAAGCTCCCAGCAGCTGGTGCTGCTGCTCCAGAGACCCCCTCCTCCCCCAAACCGCTGGCTCACAGGAAACAAGCTCCTGCCTCTGCTTCTCTCCCAGCCAGCTGCCAGCACATTAAAGTATTTTGGGGGTTTTGATAGATGCTCCCAATGTCCCTGTCCCACTTCTACAGAAACAAAGCACTTAAAATTCTCCTGTGTGATGTGGTAAATCATTTACTCTATAGGGTGTCCAAGGGAACAAAAGATTTGGCAACTTTATCCCAGATCCTGTCTATATTTTTTCCGCCAGGTCAAAATGCAGACTATACTTTTCATGAAAATTGTTGGCTAGTGCAGGAGAATGAGGTTTCCGTAGGCGTCCCTATATTTCCAGGCCTGTCTTCTTGGGCCTTTCTCCGAAGTTTCTCTCCTTCGTCGCACACAGACGCTGTGGGTCTTCAGGGAACCAGATGATTCTCGCAAGTTGTTTGTAATCCGGATTCATGGAGTCTAGAGTTCTCAAGGCCTGTGAATTGTAAGGGTTTGGATTTACCGAGGTATCAGGTACCACTTGATGTAAGCAGGACCATCCACTCTGCAAGGAAGACCAGACAGGCAAAGCTCGGGCCAAAATACCGTTTGGTCCTCTAGAAGGGACATTTGAGTTTCTCTGCGACCCAGGGCAGGGGGTGGAGGGATCAACTGCTCCGTCCTGTGTTGGAGAGGAGCTGGGAGAAGGTCAGCCCTTCTTTTCATGGGGAAGTGTGACATTTTGATCCAATAACAGAATCAGATATTCCCCTTGCCTCCTCCTCTCTTGCAGTTCGTCTCAGCTATTTATTTGAAGGGTGTAGTCTGATTTCAGAAGAAAGCCTTTTATTTAAAAATAATTTTTCCTATTGTCCTGTGAAAGGGCTTGAAATTCCGCCATCATAATTCATGGGTCTGAATTAAGTTTTAATAGTCCACTAAAAGTTGAAGGACCCCTGGAGAGACTGTGCTACTCTAGCCTCACTCGTTACTGGCTCAGCGTGAGTCAGAATATCATGCAGTGAGAGGGGAACAGTTCCACCTCTCAACACAGGCAGCAGAGTCCTGGTGGTGGACAGAGCGCATCACAGTCAGGGCGGAGGAGCCTGCAGAGGCCTGGCCGGGAAGGGGCTGGAGAAAGGAGTCAGCACCTCCTTTCATAAACCTCTGCATTCCAGCCAGCTGTTCTACTCTTGACAGGACTTAGGATCAGATAGATCTCAAGGACCAATGCAATTGGCCAACTGTTAACTTGCCAAATATTTAAAAAAAAAACAACAAATTAATACACTGTCTTCTATCAATATCATTTTATTTAAAAGGCAAGGCATTTTTATTAACAAAAAAATTAGGAAGGACCTAACATCCTCACAAAAGATAGTCCTTTAAACAGAATGGAATTTGCTTGTGAAAAACTTCCAACTTGGCTGGACGGACGCCTGGTTCACGCCTGTAATCTCAGCACTCTGGGAGGCTGAGGCAGGTGGATTGCCTTAGCTCACATGGGTTCAAGACCAGCCTGAGCAAGATCGAGACTCCATCTCTAAAAATAGCTGGGCATTGTGGGCAGGTGCCTCTAGTCCCAGCTACTCAGGAGGCAGAGGCAAGAGAATCGTTTGAGCCTAAGAGTTTGAGGTTGCTGTGAGCTGTGACACCATGGTACTCTACCAAGGGCCACAAAGTGAGACTCTATCTCAAAAAATAAAATGAAATAAAAAATAAAGAAAAATTCCATCTTGTCATTCTGTGTCTCATTTTGCAGTGGATCCGTAGAAACTTACCTTTGGACTGGCATTGTCTAGCTAGGCACTTGGAAACCACATTTTCTGGGTACTAAGGCTATGTGGGGTAAAGAGATCGTCCCCTTCTGAGACAAATGACCTCTGTGTTAAAAGAGGTGAGGAAAAAGGCACTCTGTAAGATTGAAGACTTTCTCCCACCCACTTTCCTCCTACCTAAATTGCTGGGGCTGGGGCAAATCACCAGCTCTCCAGAGCCTTCCCTCATGACAAGAGGTCAAGTCGCTATGGGTTCTCTCTGTCCACTGTGAGCATCACTTGTAACCCTAAATGGCCATTGGCTTACTCTACCTTGCACTGTGGCTGGTTGTGTGGCCTACTGGCCGCAGATAAACTGTACACTCATTGCAAGCAAGCTTGTTTCTTTACCTAAGCTTGATACACAGAAAGTTCTTAGACCCAGAAACTGAAAAAAAAAAAAAATTGAATCCAATATCTTGTTTTCTTCCTCCCTTCCTCTCTTCCTTTTCTCCTTTTTCTGATTGATTATCATCTCCCCAGCTCTCCCTACTGGAACTTAGCTATCTGCACACTCCAGGTGCTCTGGGATCCTGGAGGAACCGCCCTCTTCTCTCCTCTCTTTCCTTTCTGCAATTTCAGTTCCTGCCAGTGATGATGAATGAACCGTGTCGTTTGTGTCTCACATCAAAACAGAAAAGATGAAAACAAAAAATAGAAGAGAAGAAAGAGAAAAGAGGAGATTGCTCTCTGGCAGTGCATTCCCCATACTGTCAGGGAAACCACGGCTTTTCTCTCTGCCAAAGATGACCCCAGGGATCTAGCTGGCTATTGCACACCATCGTTTTTTGTGCAGTTTTCCAGTTTTTTCCTCGTGATCCCTATATTTTGCTTTCCCTAAATCTAGTTCCTAATTCTGTTCCTCCTTGTTTCATATTTCCCATGGCCACTTCCTTAGAATGTCCCACCAGACACCATCCTTACCTCCCCGTCCTCAATCCCATCTTTTGAACCTCCAGTCTCTGACTCTGCAGACTCTATTCCTGCTGACCGCAGAGCCCTCACTTTGAGAAGTTGTGGCAGAAAGGGGAGGAAGTGCTGGTATACACTGAAAGCTTTTCCATGTATTTCTATGGGAATGCTGAAGGTCTCGGAATCACTCGGTCTGTAGCCCTGGCAGGCTCTGAAATGAGCTCTATTTCTGGGGCTGTCAGATGAAATGCTGTTGCTCCCTGGTTATTTTTGGCTCTTTGCCCTTCTGAATAGGTGCATATTCAGCTCAATTCTTCCCCCCCACCCTGAGCTAAGGAAAGCAGGCAGGTTCTTTAAGCCAAGCCTTCCCCTATGTCGGAAGCATTTGCCCCCTTAAGCAGCAGTTCACAGCATAAGCTCTCTGGACTGCTCGTGGGTTGTCTGTTCAGCGTCCAGGCTGGCAGCAAGGAAAGCCATTCTCTGGCCCTCTTAGTCCATTGAGTAAGAGCCTCGTGGGCCGAACATCCCTGGCCAGGTGCTGGCAGGTGTCCACACCCTCCTCGTTCATTCATAGGTCTCTGTCCTGCCCTACCAGGCGTGGTTACAGAAACTTCTGCCATCCTGGGGGAACTGGGGTGGAAGGGGTAGAATTTCAATCTCAGGGTGCACAGAAATATCTGTACACTGAGGGTTCAAGGAAGGAAGGTGGACAGTGTGCACAAGGTCAAGGGCATGTGTCCCTAGACGTAAGGTTATCTTTGAGTGAATGAGTTGAGAACAACTTATGTTTGGACAAAGAGCAAAGCTCAGAGAAGTTAGAGTGTGCAGATGCACTTGGGACAATGAGTGGGAGGAGAGAGTGGCCGGGCACCGAGGGAAAGAATATCAGTGTAAATAATTGAAAAGAGAGTGAGCACGCGGGAGAGCTCCTGGAAGGGAAGATGGTGGCTACCCGTCACGGCAG
The DNA here is from genome assembly GCA_963573935.1 of Arctocebus calabarensis. Taxonomy (NCBI): domain Eukaryota; kingdom Metazoa; phylum Chordata; class Mammalia; order Primates; family Lorisidae; genus Arctocebus; species Arctocebus calabarensis. The sequence goes on from CAUYON010113033.1 coordinate 27,134, forward strand.
TATTTTATACCTGCATCCTGCAGCTGAAATCGCAATACTTAGGCGGGCATTAACATCGACTTAGGGCTTTTAGTCTACTCAGTAATACATACTATCAAGCAAAATGAAACCTCATGGTTGGCTGGGATGTAAGTAAGGTCCTCATAAAATCAAGACACACGCAGAGAAAGGGCAGCGAGACCAGATCCTCTTGATAGCTGCTTATCTCTACAGCTTTGCACTGAGGTTTTCTTTTTAATGGTTCTTATCAACTATTACTTAGAGGCATTAATTCACTTAATCCTCATGACAACGAGAGGTAGACGCTATCACTATCAATCAACCTCATTTTACAGACAAAGAAACCAAGGAGAAGGGAAGATTGCAGGTGGCCAGGAGGTGGCGAGGCAGTTTGGATTCTGGCAGTTTTGCTCAAAGACTGGTGCTCCCACCATTGCACCCAGTTCCTGCTGAGAAGAGGCGATGGTGAAGCAGTCAAGGGTGGCACAGCACGTGGGATGGGTGGCCACCCCTGAGCTTCAGGCTTAGGTCTCTGCAGTGCCTGGTGCTTGCACACATAGGTTGCGGTGTCAGATACATCTTTCCAGGGCCTAAACAGGGTTTAGGAAGGAAGTTGGGTTAGTTGGGAAGATCACTAATCTTTTCTGAACCTGGGTTAGTTGGGAAGATCACTAATCTTTTCTGAACCTCAGTCTCCATGTCTGTAAAAATGGGAATAAGGTTTCTGGTGTACCTATTTGTACAGTGCTGTGGGTAAGGCAGCATGGTGAGGGTGCATGGTAAATCATCACGCCCTAGACAAGAGGAAAGCGTCATCTGTGTCTTGTTCATGTTTGCCAACTTCCAACAAAGGCTCATAAAGAAAGATACAATGGGGGGGGGTGGGAGGTTCAGTGAGTGCCCACCTATGGGGTACAATGTAGGGCACATCTCCTGGGCAAAGGACCCAACTGCAACTGGAACTATACCTTACAAACACAGATAATGTAGCCTGATCGTATGTTCTTTTATGTCAGCCCAAAATAAATAAATTTAAGAAAAAGGAAAAAAAGAAAGATACAACTTTTATAAGACTATGAAAAATAGAAAAATATTTATAAATATTTGTGGTAGCTTGTCTCCAAAGAGAACCCCATCTGTGAACAACATCTCCCATTATAGCGCTGAGAGAAGCATTCCCCCCCAGTATTTTCCCTAAGGGAAGCCAATGCTCACAGTGAAATGCTGCTCCCAGCATACTGTAACAGAACATGAGCTGGCCAAGCTCAAGTAATCTCCAGCCAGGTTGACGGTCAGCCCAGGGGCCAGACATGTGAGTCAGCCGACTACCTTGAACATCTGTCTCAGTTGGGTCTTCAGATGAGTCCAATCCCAGCCATCATCCCACTGAACTTCAGAGTTTCCAAGTAGGAACTGCCCAGCTGAGTTCTGTCCACTCCCTGAACTGTAAAAAATAAAAATAAACAGTGGTTTTGAGCCACTAAGTTTGGGCAGGGTAGTTTGTTCATAGCAATAGATAACTGAAACAGTGCCCTGAGCTAATAGATTGATCTTAGTATTTTTAACTAAACAGTGTAGTTAGCTCTGAGCTTCCTCCCATTCAAAGTGAGATGGGGAGCAGAATGGACTATATGCACTTATTATCTTGAGCTGCTGTGATTTATCTGAATGCAGAGTTCATCCGATTCTCTCCTCATAGTCAATGTCAAATGAAAATTAAACTATCTTCCTTACATGAGAAGTTCTCCTACGTTTACCAAAATTACAGTGGTGCAAATTCTATAATCTACCTTGCTAGAGCAAACCAAAGAGTTACTGTGATCACTAATAAGAAAATGTCCCTGGTATCTGGCCCAGATCTTTCTGACTGTAGGTCAAACCCATTTTCCCCTGCCTGGTTCTCAGCACATCTTCCGCTTCCCATCTCATCCCCATCCCAAATTAAGTCACAAATGGACTAGGTGACTCTGGGGTCCTCAGCAGTTAGAATTAATGATTAAAATAGAAATGCTGAAAATAGTTGAAACTGAAGCAGATTGGATGATTTATGCAAACCTTCAGGAAAAATTACTATTCAGCCCAGAAATGAAATTTAGACCTGTGGTTCATAATCAATTAGAATGCAACTCTTTCCTGGTGCTAACACCCAAGAGGAAAAAGGGAGAAAATACCTAAAATGTATACTCGGCTATCTTTGCATCCTTTAGAACCCATGCTTGGGGAGGCCAGGAACTTTGTCTGCCCTCTAAAGAGTGCGGTGCTTACGGGTTACTGGTGCTTATTAAAGCTTTTCTTCATTAGGTGACCTTCCTAGCCTATGATAATAAAAGGCATAAAAATAAGGCAAGTCAGTGATTTCCAACATTTCCAGGGTGGCCCTGGTGAATGTGTGTTGCTTGCCTGCTGGTCTCGTTCTAGAAAGTCTAGCTGACCATATGGAGTATTTGAGGCTACTTCACTCACTTGAGACTCAAACGAGGTCCAGGGCATCCTTTGGAGGTAACTGAATTTGTCTTTTGTTCCTTGTCCTCATTTTCTGTAGTCTTCCCCCCTCATTAGCCTTCCCATCCCTACACTAGTCTCATGCTGGGAACTCTGCAGGTGGCCTGGTGATTGGGAGAAAGGGCAGGCTCTAACCCTACATTTGCATAAACATTCTCCAATCACCAAGACGATTCAGTTCATCCCTTCAACAATTCTGCGAAGTAAGTTGTTATGGGTTGAATGGTGCCCCCAAAAAGATACGTTGGCGTCCTACCCTGGTACGTGTAGCTCTGACTTTATTTGAAAATTGGGTTCTTATAGGTGTAATCAAGTTAAGATAAGGTCAGAAGGTGATCCCTGATCCGGGACGACTGCTGGCCTTATAAAAAGATGGACATTTGGACCAGACAAGCACAGAGGGATGGCAAAGTGGTGACACAGAAGAAGATGGCCATGGACGCATGGAAGCAGAGATTGGGTTATGATGCCTCAAGCCATGGGATTCCTGGGTAGTGGGACCTGGAAGAGGCAGGGGGGACCATCCCTGAGAGGCTTCAGAGGGAACATGGCTTTGCCAGTCCCTTGGTTTAGAGTTCTGCCTTCTGGATCTGTGAGCCAATACATTTCTGCTGTTTCAAGCCACCCAGTTTGTGGTAGCTCATTCCAGCATTCTAGAAAATCAACACATAGACAGGTGCTATTTTTCTGCACGTGAATCCAATGTTATTGGGCACGTATGGCGTAGCTGTGCTGAGCTTGGAACCCAGACTGAAGCCTGCAGGTTGACACAAAGCACAAGTTCCAGAGGCTTCCGATGAGTTTGCACTCTCTTTCTGTTGTGTCCCAGGCCCCCTCCAGGTCCTCCCACGCAGGCACTCCTGGGCCCACACTGCTGCCTAGTTTGTGCCCATTCCCGTGGCTGCCCGAGAGACACAGGGAAGCATATTTGCCGATCTGCTGATCCAAGCCTGTGGATTTCCAGCTGTGCAGCAGGAGGTTCAAAGGAGCCCTGTGACCAGCAGGAAAACAGTATGTGTCTCAAACACCTACTCTCCCTGACTCGGACACATTCATGTTATGAATAAATCCAACAAACAACAAATATTTGTCAAAGGAATACTAAATTATTAATGACTAGGAAAGACAATGCGTTATATCTCCCAGAGGTATTTGAATGTGGAACAGCATCTCGACTGGAAAAGCGATTTTCTGACGGCAGGATGTAACCCTAGGGGTGGGACTGGGAGTGGGTGAAGCAGGCCTGCGAGGTCTAGGAGCTGAGATCTGGGGATCATCCTGTATCCCCAAAGCAACTTCTGTGTCTGCTCAGCATAGAGCTGGCTGCCTTGGAGAATTCTGGAAGTGGGCTAAGGAGGAGCCTGTTCTCTGTCTCTGCGAGGCCGTGGGGGCTGTGACCAGTGCCCTCCTGGACTCAGAAGGCAGCCCTGGCCTCATTATATGCATGTATCATGACTGCTGTTTTAAACTCCAATACTGCTGAACCATTCAGAAATAGATCCATTATAGGTCTGCGTTAGCCCCAGGGCTTTAACACAGGTCACTAGAAAATCCAAGATTGCACAGTAATTCAAACTCTTAAGAGAAGGGAAAAAAAGAAATTCTCCTCGGCACTCCCCCTCCGCCGCCTGCCAGCGTAACAGGAGCGGGTCTTCATTCCTATAGTGCTTTGGAATAAATAGCTCTCATGGAGAACTTGAAATCTAAATTTTTCTTCAGCTATTAATTGATAAGAGCAGCTCATTTTACCTCTCATGCTCTGAAGTAAGATTATAGTGTAAATAAACTGGGTCAGGTTTAGCAGGATGGACGTGAACAGTTCTCTAATTTCTTCTTAATCTCTGGTAAAGGAATACCTGGGATTTGGGCGTCAACATTCAATAAGCAATTATGTAGCTCCTTCATACCCGATCTAAATTAGTCCGCTATTCCCTCAAATGAACCTCCAGCCGGTGCTCCGAAATTGCAATCTCTTTGTATTGTTCTAGCTGATGAGAGGAGAGGCAAGGCTGTTGGGAGGGCGTTGATTTGATTTCTATTAATTTTTAGGCTATCTATGATCTCTTATTTTACCTGAAACAGATCAGGGAAAAGGGGTTTCCTCAAATGCCGATAACCAGGCCGTGCTCAGCACTGCACAAACCTGGCTTCTCCTTTTCACAGCACATTAAAGTCATTATCTAATTATTAATCTCGCCCGAGAGTTCTTAGGCGCTTATGATGCCTGTGGAAGTTAATGAAGGCTTTTACCTATAGATCTGGCGCTAAATCATTGAGATTGACAGGGTGCCCACAGTGTGGCGGGCACTGATGGAACCAACAGAGGGGAAAAAGTATTAAGCAGGATGAAATGAAGGAAAGGAAGGAGGAGAAGGTAGGGAAAGGAGGAGGGAAAAGAAAATCAAAACTAGATTGTAACTTCAAAACACCTCATTAGGAAAATGGGGCAGTGAAAAAAGAACTCACCAAGTAATCTGCTTAAACTTTAATTAATAATTCATTTATATATATTTATGTGGCATACTTTCTCTAGGGAACCCAATGTGCTTTGCAAACATATTAAATAATTAACTCTCGAAAATCTGAGTGAAGTGGAGAGGCAGCTAAAGTCCTCTATTACTGGCCAAGCAGCTGGGGGGCAGACAGCCGGACCTCTCACTTGGGAGAAGTAATCCCAAGTGCTACTCACCAGAGGCCATGTAGCAAATGACCTCTTCTTGGGGTTAGTACTGTAGAATCTGTCCCAGCACCTTCCCAGGGTAAGCAGTTTTTGTTTATATAGATAGATTGTGCTAATACATAGACAGACACAAAATTAGGTATGAATTACTCTGGAAGTCAAGTATATTTTAAGGAAGGTGTTACTAGAAGGAGGTCAAATAGGGTACATTTAAAAGAAATACTGTGCCTTGGACCTGTAGCCCAGTGGGTAGGGTGCCAGCCACCTATACCAGAGCTGGCCAGTTAGAGCCCCACCCTAGCCTGCTAAACAACAATGACAACTGTAACCAAAAAATAGCCGGGCATTGTGGCGGGCGCCAGCTACTTGGGAGACCAAGGGAAGAGAATCACTTAAGCCCAAGAGTTTGAGGTTGCTGTGAGCTATGATGCCACAGCACTCTATACAGGGAAACATAGTGAGACTCTGTCTCAAAAAAAAATAACAATACTGCCTTCAGAGACAAAAATACAAGTGAGTATTTCAAATCAAGAATATTGGTTATGGCATCAAATAAAATGAAATCGCAAAGGCCAAATGCCAAATGATAAGCAATAACATTTTCTAAGTTATGTTTAAATGTAGTTTGAGTTCTTAAATCATACCCTGAATGTACTGTTGACCAGACACCATTCTTTAAAAAATAAAGAACACAAATGGTTTAAACATTGATTCAGAAATAAATGTATCTGAACAAACACCTATTCAGAAATAAATGTATCTGAATAGATGCACTACAGCAGAAAAACAAAACAAAGCTCAGGAAATTAAAAAAGAAAACAAGAAGTGAAAGTAGCAGCTGTCCAAATGCAGTGAGTGTGGCTTTGTAGTGAGTAGGGCAGCCATGTACTCAAAAAAAGTTTCACGCCTTCATGGCCTACGTCCTCTTGTCAATTACAAGAACAGACTGTGTTCACCACGTCTTAAAACTAGTTAACTGGAATTCATGTATATAGGAGGACAGACACTGTCCTTGGTGAGATCATGGTAACTAAAACCATGACATACATTGTCCAGGTGTACATTGCTTGGAGACACATCACCTGGCAGGTAATGTTGGGACGTGGCCAACCAACCCACAGGAAGTTTCATTGTGGGAGAGACCACTAACAGGAAATGAAAATAAAAAGAGGGAAGGGTGATGAGTTAGAGGTGAAGAAATTTTACTTTTCAAGCAAACAAAACCACTCTATTGATTCCCAGCTCCACCTGGAATCCTTATTGCTCTCAGTTTTTGTTTTATGTTACTTTCTTTTAAAGGAAAGTTTTCTTGCTTGTTAAAAAAAAAAAATTTTTTTTTTTTTTTGAGAAGCAATTTGATGTGTAGGGTAGATTGGTTCTGGCCCAGGCTCCACAAATTATCCATCAAAGGCCTTTGAGCAAGCCCTTTGACCCTTCTGAACTGGCTTCATCTGCCGAAAATGATGACAGCAACTTTCAGGATTGTTCTCAGGATTATATGAAATGGCAGCCAAGGTCGCACTTTGCAAGCTACACAAATTGGGTGAGGTTATTAGTATGGGTTTTGGACAGGGATGAAGATCTCACGGTTGAGGGCATACACTTCTGAGGGACAAGTCCCCTTCTTCCCTCTCTCTTCCATGGAACAAACATCCCAGGCTGGTGTCACTGGAATAATTCAAATCATGCTCCATTTTAAAAGATGTTGGTCTTATTTTCTCACTTGCTTTGCCCTTTGGACTAACCAAAATTTAGCTGGCTAATTTTAACATTAGTCAGGGATCAGTCCTTAGCCTTGATATCAACCAACATTTTGCTGTCTAATCCTCCTACTTTGAGCACACAGAATCCCAAAGCAAGACAAAACAAGCCCTCTCTCCCTGTTCCTTCGATAACCTCTCCCTTCCACAGATACACAGCTTGGTGTGACTTTCTCTAAAGCTTCCTGATCTTCAGACCAACTAAAGTTTTCTAACGTCATTAACATTTCTGGTAGAGGTTATGGTCTGAATGCTTGTGTCCCTCCCTATTGGATTCATGTGTTGAGCCCTAATCCCCAAGGTCACGGTATGTCTATTAGGAGGTGGGGGCCTTTGGGAGGTGATTAAATCATGAGAGCAGAGTTCTCCCCAGTGGGATTAGTGCCCCTATAAAGGCCGGCCCAGAGAGCTCCCTGGCCTACTTTTGCCACATGAAGACATCTCTAGAAAGCATCACCTATGAACCAGGAAGCCATCAGACACTGAATCTATTGGCACCTTGATCTTGGACTTCCCAGGCTCCAGGACTGAAAAATATGTTTCTGTTGTTTATATGCCCAGTCATTGGTGTTTTGTTACAGCAGCCTGAGTTAAGACAGTAGATTACAGATTCTACCTTCTAACCTAAAAGCATTTTCAAATTATGTTAACTGTGGTATCATTGATATTTTTAGGTAATATTTTATTATTCATATTACGAACCTATTCAAGGGTATTTATTTACATTAGAATATATATTACACCTACTATCTGTAGTTATATATATTCAATCTCTCTCTATCCATCTGTCTAATGGGTTCGAACTCATCTAGATCTAATTTCAACTCACCAGATCTAAATTTATGGCAGTTAACACTGCTTCTGTGATGCTTCTAAACCCTTCATCTCCAATTATATAAAAGAAACATCTGCCTACCTAGCTAATTTAACAAAAAAGAAATAGGCAAAATACTAGGAAAGACCTGGGTGGAGAAGTAGTTTTTCTCCAATGGAGACTCCAGATGCCCTAATTGCAAGCTCATTAAACCTCACAACTCTGGGGGAAGATTCAGCCACTGCTTTCAGGGCTATTTTTAAAAAAGAGAAAGGAAAAAAAAGGATGGTGGAGATCTAAGGAGGTTGAGCCATTTTTCAAGGTCACGCACGCACAGCATGGTAAAAGTCAGAAAGCCGGACATCTTCCATCCACAGCCCCAGGTGGACAGTGATTTCGGTCCAAGCAGAGGACGCTGGGCAGCCAACCCCTTTGCTCTCTTGGGAAATTTTACAAAGCTTTTCTAATTCCTCCAGGCCACAGCGAAACATCCAAAAGATTCTATCATCGCTTTTAATACCCTTCCATCTCCCACCAAAACTGAGGCAGGAGAAATATTGCACACAGATAGCACAGAGAGTGAGCAACTGTTTCCTTTTCTGTTCCTCTGTTCCAAATGAAGAAATAGCAAAGCCGTTTTTTACATTTCAAACTTTAAATGAAGAAGTTGGCTTGTGGAACCCTAGGCTCCGCTTTCCTCAATGAACAGAATGAGGTCTGCCCCCCAGTTGGGAGTTTCATGGACATGCTAGGTATCTAAACAGTTGGAAAAGCAAAACTGATTTTAGGTTGAAAACCTCTAACTACATTGTATAGAGATTTTTTAATTTAAAGTAATCCTCCAATTGTTGGCAATGCTTGTTCTTATTTCATAAAACCCTCCATACCAGGTGTGTTAATTACGGATTCTCTATTACAGTGTTCAAAAATCGGGCCAATTTTTCCCCTAGGAGACATTTGTCACACAGCATACGGGGGTGGCATGCTGGTAGCACTTGAGTAGAGGTGAGGGATGTTGTTAAATGTCCCACAACAGTCCCCACAACGAAGAATAATATGGCCCCAAATGTCACTAATACCGAAGTCAAGAATCCCTGCTCTCTGGCCATCAGAGTTAACATTCGGGAGATTCCTTCCGTCTTCCTGCCCTCTGCCCCTTAATTCTGCCCCTCCAAGGTATATTAAAACCTTAGCATGCTTATGCAGCCTTAAAGAAAGATGGAGACTTTACCTCTTTCGTGTTTACATGGATGGAGCTGGAACATATTCTTCTTAGCAAAGTATCTCCAGAATGGAAGAAAAGTATCCAATGTACTCAGCCCTACTATGAAGCTAATTTATAGCTTTCATATGAAGGCTAAACCCCAACTATAGCACAAAAATATGGGGGAAAGGGCAAGGGAGGGGAGGGGAGAGAGGATGGGTGGAGGGAGGGCAATTGGTGGGATCACACCTACGGTGCACCCTAGAAGGGTATAGGTGAAACTTACTAAATGCACAATACCAATGTCTTCATATAGTGATTAAGAAAATGCCATGAAGGCTATGTTTGACAGTTCAATGAAAATATTTCAGATTGTATATGAAGTCAGCACATTGTGCCCCATGATTGCACTAATGTACACAATTATGATTTTTTTTTTTGAGACAGAGCCTCAAGCTGTCACCTCGGATAGAGTACTGTGGCATCACAGCTCACAGCAACCTCCAATTCTTGGGCTCAAGCAAGTCTCTTGCCTTCGCCTCCCAAGTAGCTGGGACTACAGGCGCCCACTACAACTCCCGGCCATTTTTTGGTTGCAGCCGTAAATGATGTTTGGCGGGCCCCGGGCTGGATTTGAACACGCTACCTCAGGTGTACGTGGCTGGTGCCTTAGCCTTTTGAGCCACAGGTGCCGAACCCACAATTATGATTTAATAAAATTAAAAAAAAAAAACAAAAACCTTAGCATGCTATGCATTTCAATAGCTGGAACCAAACGGGGTTTTTCAGATCTTTTAAATCTCAATTGAATACCTGTAGTATGAAAATGTTAGTATGATGTATTTTATTATTAGTGTTACAAATTGAGGCAAGGGCATTTATATTTTAAATTTATCTATATGTAATCCCGATTATAAATGGAAGCCCCCATCCACAAAGGCCACACATTACCTTTCAGGAGAGAGATGATTCTGTCAGTTGGTTGGGTGCCTTGTGTTCTATTAAAGCTGAAATCGGGCTTCCCTGTCGGTCTGTTACACGAGACACATTCGGAGCTGTGAGCAGCACACAGGCTGCTGGCTGTGTGCAGAAGAAAGAGCAGATCCGGACCACTGGACCATGTCCCTCTGCCACCCCTGAGCTCCGTCCCTATTTCCTACTCAGGCCTGGGAGACCAGCCTGCCTGACAGCTAACAGCTGCCAGGGGACACCTGTAATTGAGTCAAGATGCCAACCAGGGAGCGCAGAGAGGCAAGAACAAGTTCTAAAACCCTCTACCCTATATGCTTCTCAGTATCACACCCACACTGCAAAATTGGATCCCTTCCTGTTCTACACCTATTCTCCATGTGTGTCAACCTTGCTCTTAAGATGAGGACAAAGCTCCCACAGGACCCACAAGTTCCTGCCCAGATCCTTTCCCTCTGTACCCCTGCCACACTGACCTTCAGACTCTCCCACCCCTTTGCATGGGATGTTATCATTGCTTTTCCCTACCCTACCCACCTCACTGAGTTGACTCACTAGCTTCTTTAACAGATCATCACTTTGTCAGTCGTCACTCCTCAAGGACACCTCCAAGACCACCCGAAGTCAAATCCTTCTAATACACATTGCATCACACCAAGTTCTGCCTTCAGAGCACCCCCACTGCTGCTCTGGTGTATGTAATTAAATAATGGCTGGTTAGGATGCATGGCTGTATCCTAAGCATTGATTACAGCACTTGGCATATAGTAAGTAAATATTCGTTACCTGATCATTTCATTAAATAAACAAATGAATAAATGAATGAAACTATTCTAAGATCTAAATCAAGAGCAGAGCCTGATCATTTCATTAAATAAACAAATGAATGAATGAATGAAACTATTCTAAGATCTAAATCAAGAGCAGAACCTGATCATTTCATTAAATAAACAAGTGAATGAATGAATGAAACTATTCTAAGATCTAAATCAGGAGCAGAGTCAGGCGAGGTGGCTCCCACCTGTAATCCTACCACTCTGAAAGAATGAAATGGGTGAATTGCTTGAGCTCAGGAGTTTGAGACCAGTCTGAGCAAGAGTGAGACCCCATTGATACTAAAAATGGGAAAATTATCTGGGTACTGTGTCAAGTGCCTATAGTCTCAGCAAGACTTCTTGTGAGGCAAAAGGAGGCTTGGGCCCAGGAATGTGAGGTTGCCACAAGCTGTGATGCCATGGTACGCTACCCAGGGCAACAGAGTGAGACTCTGTCTCAAACAAACAAACAGACAAACAAATCAGGAACAAAACCATAGATATGAATCTGCGTGTGTGCTTGTGTTTGGTATTTAGATTATTTGAAAGGAGCAGAAGAGAAACCTTGCCCACAAAACATGCAACTGAGAAAGAATCGCACACCTCATTCAAAGCATCAGTAAGTTAGAGAACAACTCCCACACTCTGCTCTAGGATGAAGCCAACATCCAGATTCTCGTTGCAAACTCAGCTCCTCTAGAATTCTCTGCCCTGCTTTCTCCTGTTTCCGCTGCTTCCACAGCTGTACCATTTCTTTACCTTTTTTTTTCCCCTGCTAAAGTCAACCTTCCTTCTTTAGTTGTGTGTTGTGTGACGCCTGAGAGGCCAACGCTACCATTTGAGATATTTAAATATGACTTTGAGCAATGAGTCTGTCTTAGACATAAAAGCCCACAGTCTCTATGATGAAAATGACTGCAATGTTTAAAATCCCTAAATAAAGAGATGCAGCGCTTTCTGCATATTCATTGCCGAAATGAATATTATATATGATGCTGGGTTTTGTAAGCATTCATATAAAGCAGTAGGAGAGACTGTGGATTTACTTACTTTTGTCAATGAAAACAATTCCACTTGACCAAAGGAAGAATTGTTTCCTCTACTATAAAGAGCAGTATGTATACACGAAGGCAGTTCCTATGAATTGGTCTCTGAGCAAAGCTTTATTTTTATATTATCGTGTCGTTTTATGCACGGTCCCCAAGTGCCTTGTCAGTGACAGCCACTCATTAAATCATTTAAACTATCATATAAAAATAAAGATGGATTTTAAGCTACACTGAGCCAGTCAGTCAGTTAGCAAATACTGATTGCTCCCCATGGGGTCCCAAGGCTTCTTTCAGGTGAGGGAGGAACACATTAAAGAAGTTCATAGTCTGTTATCTTGGAAGGGCTTGAGGACTAATTGAAGCAACAAATAGATGAACCTGCAATCAAAATAAGATTATTCAGATCAATACTGTTTTTGCAAAATGCGTTGAAGGTCAGTAGTGGATCAGTCTTCAGACTCCTCCAATTTGGTGGCAGGTGTCATATTGCACAGAGGAGGGAAGCTGCTCCATGAATATGAAACAGTCTGGAGAAAGGGTAGGAAGTCATGAAACGGAGTGAAGAATCTCCAGGCAGTCAACCCAGTTGATAAACAGCTGAGCTCCTCCAACTTGGGCCACGTGATGGCACAGGATAAATTCAGAACATCATCCACAAGTATCATTTCCCCCATTTGGCAAAACAATGTCATACGTTTTCAGCATGGAAATGAATGTGACTACCTCAAGGAGAAGGATTTTTTAATACTCCTGAAAATGTGGAGTAGCAGGAAGTTTCACCAGCTGGAGGTGGGAGTACAAATTCAACCACTCTGGAAAACCCTCAGATGGTATCAACACAGTTGAAATATTTGAAACTCATCATTTAATAATTCACTTCTAGATATACATAGTCCCAAATTCATGTTCATGTGCACTAGCAGATGTAAGGCTGTTCAAGGCAGTATGAGAACCAACAAATAGATACAACTTACTTGCCCATAGACAAAGATGTGTAGAAATAAATTTGGTCTCCTCATATAACAGAATATTGCAAAGCATTGGAAATTATATTGGACAAAATGGCACTTGCCTATAGTCCCAGCTACTCCTCTGAGGCTGAGGCAGGAGGATCCTCAGAACCCTGAAGTTCACGGCTATAACGCACTCCGCACTTGATCTTAGCCAAAAGGCCGAGAAGCAATGTGTAACGCACTCTGATTGTGCGTGTGAATAGCCACCGCTGTCCAGCCTGGGCAACATAGTGAGAACCTGTCTCTAAACGAAAAGAAGAAAGAAAAATAAAATCAGAAACCTACAACTACACATCGCATCATAAATGAATTTCACAAACATGTTGAGAAGAAACATACACAGAGGGATTCGCAGGGTTTAGTCACATTTACATAAAATTCAGGAACAAGCAAAACCTAACAATAGTGTCAGCCGTCAGACTAGCGGGTGTTTTCCTTTGGGGAGGAGATAGCGAGACACGATTGGGGCTTCTGGGGCATTTGTTTACCTGGTAGTCATGTTTTGTGATAAGTCATTAAGCTGTAAGTTTATTTTTTGTGTGTGTGCTTTTTGGAATGTTTGTTATACATAAATCATATTTCAACCATCAAAACTTTTTCTTTAAAGCACGTGGCCCTTTGAAAATAAAAACATTAGAATTCAAAGAAATGTACTGCTTGTAGGTGGGTCTCCCTCCCATTCTGGCAGCCCCAAAGTTGCTGGACTATCTGTTCATCCTTTGTGGTTAAATTCTAAAACCACTTCCATGGGCGACAGTATGGGGGAGGCAGTTATTATAGGAGGCCTTGGTCAGGGATTATCACGTAAGACCGGGGCGTGGAAAGGCAGGGGGCAGTGGACCAGCTTTCTTTCCTAGCTCTAGGGTGAATGCCTCAGGGACACTATTTTCTAGGGATTCTGTCAAATATGAGCACTAGATCAGAGGTTGCCTGAAGAGGCTGGTAAAAGGTTAATCAGAGGTAGAAGCAGGAATTGGAGTTAAGGAGAGAAGCCAGAGGGCAGAGCAGACAAATGGCACCAAGTGACAGATAGAACCAAATGACAACCAGTCAGGAGAAAACAACCGCAGACAGCTTGCTGAGGAGTCCAGGACCAGGTTAGGCTATAGGACCGAGAGCTGGGGGCACGGGGCCTTGGGGCCGGCTCTCCCGTGCTGCTGTGGACAACATGAAGCCTCCAAGGGGTCAGAGGATTCTGAATTTGAACCTGGACTACCAGGCGGTGAAGAAGGTATATTTGTCAAGATAGGAGGATTGGACGCATTTTATCTAGCGGTTTGTTATCTTGACTTATAACTTCGAAACATGTGGCAGGCTGGCTTCTGTTTGTATTCTCTCCCTGGGGTCCACCCCTGGGTGGATTTGCTAGAGCCCCGCAGTCTTCATTTAGGACAGAAGGCTCCTCTGGCAGAAAGCACTCTCTCGCCACTCCGCTAGCTCATCCAGGTATTTTTGGAACACAGATTCTGACGTTTCAGTGCCAGTTAGTAGCTGTCTCCTATCCACTAGCTACGGACAAACTCTTCATCGGTAATCACGGTTTCTGGTTCATTCTTACCAAAAAAAAAATCTGAACAAAGCGGGAGTCAGTCTGCAGTCTTGGGGGAGCATGATAGAGATCCCCCTAAGAAGGATGTCAGCCCATTAATCTGCATGCTTCGGGGGCAGTTGTTTGACCAGCAACTCCACCACCTAATCAGTGTATTTTACCCGTGAGGATATGATAAAAAGTTCTCGAATTCTGCAGCAATCAATATGGTGCAATATGGTGCAATCATGGTGTCCGTGACAGGCTGCTGACCTCACCCTCCTGCAGAGAAGGGACCTAGTGGCTTGACCAGACCTGCCTAGTTTCTAGCACTCACTGTCTCTCCTTCCCCTTTTCATGTGACCCACCCTGTGCTCTGCTGCTGGCTGGACGAGAGGGTTGAATTTGGCCACTTGAGAAAGGTAATGAGGCAAATAGTCAAGCTTTTCTTCAAAGTTTCTGGTCCAATGACAAAGACAGCAACGGTTTTAAAGAATCAAAAGGAGGCTGGGTGCGGTGGGGGCCCATGCCTATAATCCTACCACTCCAGGAGGCCAAGGTGAGTGGATAACCTGAGCTCAGGAGTTTGAGACTAGCATGAGCAGGAGCAAGTAAGACTCCTCTCTACCAAAATAATAGAAAAACTTGGCTCGGCGCCTGTGGCTCAACGGGGTAAGGCGCCAGCCACGTACACCTGAGCTGGAGGGTTCGAATCCAGCCCGGGCCCGCCAAACAACAATGCCGGCTGCAACCAAAAAATAGCTGGGCGTTGTGGTGGGCGCCTGTAGTCCCAGCTACTTGGGAGGCGGAGGCAGGAGACTCGCTTGAGCCCAGGAATTGGAGGTTGCTGTGAGCTGTGATGCCACAGCACTCTATCCAAGTGACACTCTATCCAGGCTCTGCCTCAAACAAAAAAAAAAAAATAGAAAAACTTGCCAGGCGTGGTGGTGGATGCCAGCAGTCCCAGGTACTTGGGAGGCTGAGGCAGTAGTACCCCTTAAGCCCAAGAGTTTGAGGTTGCTGTGAGCTATGATGCTACCACAGCACTCTACCTGGGTGCTGGGGTGACAGAGTGAGACTGTCTCAAAAATAAAAAAAAGAATCAAGATGTAAGAGTCGGCTCGGCACCTGTGGCTCAACGGGCTAAGGCGCCAGCCACGTACACCTGGGCTTGTGGGTTCAAATCCAGCCTGGACCTGCCAAACAACAATGGTGGCTGCAACCAAAAAATGGCCAGGCATTGTGGTGGGAGCCTATAGTCCCAGCTACTTGGAAAGCAGAGGTAGGAGACTCGCTTGAGCCCAGGAATTGGAGGTTGCTGTGAGCTGTGATGCCACCGCACTCTACCCAGGGTGACAGCTTGAGGCTCTGTCTCAAAAAAAAAAAAAAAAAAAGATGTAAGAGTCAGGGGTGTACACAATAACTAAGAAAATGCCCTGAAAACTATGTCAACCAGTTCGATGAAAATATTTCAAACTGTATATAAACCCAGCACATTGTACCCCATGGTTGCATTTATGTACACAACCATGATTTAATTAAAAATAAATAAATAAATAAAAATTTTTAAAAAGGAAACAAAAAAAGAGTTAGGACTGGCACCCGTGGCTCAGTGAGTAGGGCGCCGGCCCCGTATACCGAGGGTGGCGGGTTTAAACCATGCCTCGGCCAAACTGCAAAAAGAAAACAAAACAACAACAAAAAGATGTAAGAACCATCAAACTTTTTTTTGTAAAACACCAAATCATAAATATTTCGGGTCTTCCACATCAGTCTGTTGCAGCTATTCAACTCTGCTGCAAAATCAGCCACGGTGCAATTATCAGACATGGGTAATATTACATCCAATGGGCACGACTGGATTCCAGTAAAACTTTATTTACAAAAATAAGTGGTGGGCTGAATTTGGCATGCAGGCTGTAGTTGGTAGACCCCTGTCCTAAAGTATAATCACTCCTTGAGACTAAGCCAAAAACGTTAGGAAACCACTTAATTTTCTGACTCAGTGAGTAAAACAATGACAACATCATGAATCATATTTAAGATGGGCCTGTGGCTCCGAGGTCATCAGAAGAATCCAGGTAAAACCTTGACCTCCTTCCACCTTTCCCAGCCTGAGAAACTTCTGGGCTCATATTTACACTGCGTCTACCCAAATATCCCTGCCTTCCCTCCCAGCCTCGTCCTTGTCCCTGCCACACACACCATGCTGTCCCACCGTACAAAGCTGGCCTCTCTTCCCCTGCTAGCTGGGCAGAGTCATGCCTCCAAATCTTTCCCTGCACTATTCGCCTGCTAAAAAGACTCCTTTTGTTGCTTTTAAATTCTTACTCATCCTTCAAAAAACTGTTCCGATGTCTGCCTCAAAGTTTCCCAGAAGCCTCTAGGTTGGGTTAATTTCTCCTCTTCCATGTTTTGGCAGCACCTTGTATAGAACCATACTTCATCCATACAACTTCAGAGTGACCCCTTCTAATTTATCTCTAGTGGCTTAACCTAATCGTGTATAGTATTTTTTTAAATCCTCTTGCTCCTTCCTCACTGGGATGTGAACTCTTGCAGACACAAGCAATGTCTTATTAATCTTCATTCACCCCAGGGTTAGCTCTGAGTTTGGCACGCAAAGGATCTGGACCTCGCGTTTGCCCAGTGGTTTAACCCATTGCAGAATCTGGTTGTGCTGGGACCAGTGGAGCTCCATGGAAGGATTCACAGCTGAGATGGTCGGCTATTTTTATAAAACAGTGGCTTAAAAAGCAATTATTCCAGACAAGGCACTTGGGAACCATTGGCGAATGACAGAATAATATTAAAATCAAATCAGGGTCAGAGGTGAATATATAAATTCCTCTCCACCTAAATGATGTGCTCCCTTTGAATCACAAAAGGTAATTGTTGTAGTTTATTTTGCTGTTGTGTATTTTTGCACATACATTGCATCTTTCAAAAACATCTACAAAAATCTGACTCTCATATTAGATATGGGATCATGCTATATCTCTTCCTTGTTTTAATGGATTTCCTAGTTCTTGTCACTTTGGTCTCCAGTTCCATTTAGGATACCAAAGGGATAATATACTCTTAGGACCCTAGTGGCCTGAAAGTGTGGCTGTAGTTTTCCAAAGTGCTTCCTGGATGATCCCTCCTAGAACTAACTCCAAGCAAGAACAGGGCTCATAAAATGACAATGCACCCAGGCCTATTTCTATACTGTTTATCCAGGAGAAAAGAAACATTTGTGTTTGAGTTGGACACACCCTAAGTTGCTGGTCAAACCCCACCAGATCATCAGATTTTCTGCAGCACACACTTTGCAGATGCTGCTCCTTCTGCAAATGAGTGAGGACAAACAGAACCCGGGCAGGGGTGGGGGTGGGGGGCAGCTGTGCAGCAGTTTGCTGCCTGCAGCCTCCCCCAAGGAGATGAGTGGGAGCCTACCTCCCTCTGTCCTGCCATTAGTCCCATTTTCCCATCTGCCTGGGATAGGGTGGGCAGTGGGCTTGCCTTTTTATACCTTGGATACAGTCAAACCCAGGGAAATCCAAGGCCAAACATTCCAAAGACTTGGCATGCCCATAACTTGATAAACCCACACTCCCTCTTGAACTCCAGATGGTCTAATATGTTTCTCCTTATTGACCCCAGGAATTCTAAGGGAACTATTTAGCCTGTAAGAGTCTTCCTGTCTGGCAAGGTTGAGTTGGCCCTGCCCAGTTGGGCAGCGGCATGGCCAGCTCTTGCTCTCATCCTGCTCCCCCCATCTCCAGGTTCGCCTGCCTCTCTGGAGTCTGCCCACGTGGAGCTCTGCCTGCCCTGCTCACAGGCAAACCCCTTGGGGTCACAGGGGCCGTGGAACAGTAGAGAGGAAAAGGAGAAGTGGTTAGAATTAGCTTCTTTTAGGCTTGTCTGAGTTCCTCTGGGCTCTGGGATTGGCAGGACATAAATAGATAATCAAAGATTTTTACTTGCCCAGGTAGGAATTATGTAATCAGAGGCTGCTGCTCCCATTGGTTTTTTTTTTTTTTTTAATCTTCACTGGAAGGAGATTCTCCTTGTGTTCTCAGTTACACTCAGCTTCTTCCACTGCTTTTACTTGGAAATCGTCATTCTTTTTAAGCCAACAGACTCCAAAGCTAATCAGATTAGTCTATGGAAGTTAATATACACACTGGGGTTTAAATATATTTCTTTTATGATCCTTTGGTATGTATGTGTGTGTCTGTGTAGATGAAAGAGACATATAAGGGCAGAGATAAACCCTTTCAAAAACAACCGTGCCTGCTTCGTTGGGATCCACTAAACCCACCCCTCTCTATGCCGGAGCTTCAAAGATGAGAAAGTGCTCTGCCCCCTTCTCATTCTGAGAAGGTGAACTTTTCAACTCCCCTGAACAGAAGGAATAATTTCTTCCCTAAGTGTATTAACTCCCTTCTCTCAGGCTTCAGCCCCCGTTGCAATGACTCCTAGCTCTACACTGGGCTCCAGAGCCCAGACCCTTTTCCTCAGGGCCCTCCTCTGGACATCTCTGCATGTTTACCCCCCAGGCACCTCCAGCTCATTGCACCCAAGCTGAATGTCCCCTCTGTTTCCCCCCCCCCCCACCATACCTGCTCCCCCCCCCCCCCCCCCCCGGCATTCCCTGCGGCTCTGCAAACATTTCCAGTCTCATCCAAGTGAGAAGTCAGCTGCCATAGTCAGGAATTCTTTTCTGCCAGGGAAACAAGTTTTGCTCGTTTTGTACCCAAGGCCTCTAGCTCAGATCCACGGCATGCTGGGTCAGCAGGGCCATCTCCTCCTCCTTCTTGCTTATGTCCACATCAAGGCAGTTTTGTGGGCTCCATTCCCTCCCCTCTTGTGCTGGGTTGGCCTTTATTCTCTTCCCTGGATGCCAGGTGGAAGTGTGTCTCCGAGGATCAGCCCCCAGGATCTGGGTTCAAGTCCTGCCTCCACCCCTTTGCGCTCCGGGACCGCAAAAGTCACATCACTTAATCCTCTATGCCCCTGTTCCCTTATCCTTAAATGACAATGAATGCCATGCAGACATTTGGAAAGAATAGGGATTGGCAAGCTTTTGCTATATAGAGAACTTTTGCACATAGTAAATATTTCTGGTTGTGCAAGTTAAGAAGAAACATCGAGGCTACTGTACAGGCACTGAAGTCCCTAGAGAGAAAATAAATATCCACGTCTTATTGGCAAACTTCAAAATATAATGATAATTGGAGTCTTAGCAGCAGAGAGTAGAATGGTGGTTGTAAAAGGCTGAGGGGTGGAGGAAAATGGTGAGAAGTTGGTCAAAGAGCACAAACTGTCACTGATAAGATGAGCACGTTCTGGGGATCTAAAGTTCGGCATGGTGACCGTAGTTAATAATACCGTATTATATATACACTTGAAATTGGCTAAGAGAGAGCTTTAATGCCTCCCACGTATGCAAAAAAAAAAAAAAAAAAAGGTAACTGTCTGAGGTGATGGATGTGTTAATTAACTTGATTTGAGTGATCATTTCACAATGTATACATATATCGAGTCATCATGTTGTATACCTCGAATATGTGCAATTTTCATTTGTCAATTATACCTCAATAAAGCTGGGGGGAAAAAAAAACAATTGAGAACCTTTTTTTTTTTTTTTTTGCACTTTTTGGCCGGGGGCTGGGTTTGAACCCGACACCTCCGGTATGTGGGGCCAGCACCCTACTCCTTTGAGCCACAGGCGCCACCTTGGAGGACCATTTTTGTAATTCAGGGCTACTAATGAAAACAATAGAATTCTTGGGGCAGACGATAACATTTTGCTTAATTAAGATTTAAAGTTAGTGTTCCCTATCATGAAAATTGAGTGAATACTTAAAACACCCGAGAGCATTCAAAGGGTGTTGGTTATAGTGAAATGTCCTCATTGCACCCACTTTCACCCTTGGCTTCGGGCTTTTCAACACTTAGGGTTTCCTTCAGCCGTCTCAGGCCTTGAGTGGTGCCCTCAAGCCTCCATCTCCTTAGGAAGCCTATCCTGATCCCTCCCTCTTCCACATTTTGCATCCCTGAGGAATTTGCCCACTCCTGCTTCAAGTTCCTGACCCTACAGAGCCCACCACCCCTCTCCTCTAGCCTTTGATTGTTTATTCTTCCCCTTGAACTCTGAGTAGAAATCACTCACTATTACTCACGTCTCCAGCTCTGTGTCCGATTGCACTAGGTGCTCAATAAATATTGGCTGAATAAATGAATGAACCTCCTCCCCGCAAGCGAAAGACTCAGCAGAAACCCTCCTTGATTGCTACAGCTCCCAGAGAACTCTTCATTGTCTGAGTATCTAAAACATTCAGCCCTCAGTGATTTTCTTATAGGAGATACATGATAGAATAATGGCTAAGCGCCTCGGCTCTGGGTACAAATCCCAGCTCCTTCACTTCCTAGCCTTGCGGTTTTAGACAAGTTACTTAACATCTCTGAGGCCCCACTTCCTAGTTGGTAAAATGGGGATCACGATGGTATCCACCTCCTACATCGTTTGCAAATTAAAAGAAGCAAAATGTATAAAGTATTTAGCGCGATGAATGCTTTATGAAATCTGTTGCTTTGTTCGCCATATTTTAAGCTCTTTTCTTAACTAGTTTATTTCTCAAAAGTACATGACAGTGAGGTAAGTTCTTTTATTGTCCCATTTTGCAGAGGAGACAACTGAAGCACAGAGAGGTAGTGTAACTTGCCTGAGGTCACACAGCGAGTGTGTTAGAGTCATCTGGTTCCAAAGCACGTGCTGTTAACTGCTGTTGATAGAATCTTACCCTGAGCAGAGATACATATTTTCAGCAGGATTTTAAGCTCTTCATGGGTCAGGAATGTGTTCGGATTCGTCATACCCTTCCTAACTCCCAGCCCAGCACGCTGCCCGTGGTGATGATTCTCAATCCTTATCTGCTAATTCACTCACTTATCCCTCCATCACTCTGACCCACAGGAGGGGTCAGAGAATGTTCTAGAGAGATTTCCTCCTGTTCGGGCCTGGCCATCCATGAGTACCTTTGCATCTTAGAGAAGGGAACAGCAAGGGAAGCAGAAAAGGAGAGACATGTAAGAAAGGAGTGTAGGTGGGTTGTCTGGGCGCAGCTCACCTGCTCGGAAAGCCATGATGAATCCGAGTGGACCTGAGCGAGCTCATTCTGTTCTCTGCTGCCTGCGGAGTGCCAGCCCCACCATCAGCAGGCCGCTCCGCGACACCAACTGACACAGGCTGCCTCCACTGATTGTCTGCAACATGAGTGTCTCTCTTAATCAAAGTGATGTCATCCTCTGATTTCAGGAAGCGAAGGGTCACAAAATGAACGATGGCTCGAGAGGGCTTCTAATGGCCGTGGGCTGGCGAGGACTGCAGGACTGCAAGTCCACTGCATTGCGCTCAGATTTCTTCACTAACAAGGGTGCCACGAGTTCTAATTACCAGGAACCAAGGTCTCACCTTGCTGTGTGTCCCCAGGGAGCTCCCTGTGAAGCCAGCAGGAGCTTTGCCTGCAGTTCAGCCCCCTGCAAACTTGCCTGCAAATGTTTGCAAATGCCCTTGCACACCTCTGAAGGAAACAGGAGAGGCTTTATTTATTTTTAGAAAGTTGGCCTCACTTTGTCCCTGCTGCCTGTCACACACCTCAGTGTTGCTCAAATCCCACCCCCTTTCCCTCTGATTAATTCCAAACTGTGGGCCCTTTTCTTCATGGTCGATGGATACACCTCTCAGGTCTTGCCCTCGGCCAAGTGCTGGTAACGTCCTGTTGCTCGTTTTCCTGCCTTAGGAGCTCTCTCCAGAAAGCCTAATGCATTTTCCATTAGAGGAGCTGATTTTTCCTGTCCTTTCCAGCAATGCAAAGCAATCTCCCCCATGTGGAGGATGTCAAGAGCCCCTAAACTGCTCTTCCTCCTCCTCTCTTGGGCTGACCTGACCCTGCCCCGGCTGCCACCCCCTGCCTGATAACAACTCACAGCTGCTTCCTTCTCCTGAGACTTGCCCTGGGGGAGAAGCACCATTTACCCAGAAGCGCCTTGGAGGTTTGCCAGCCACATCCACCTGCTCTGGGGACACATGGGCTGGTCCTCTTGCCTCCAGAGGTCCTGTGGGATCAGGCTGAGGCCACACCCCCACCGGCACCCGCCCTGTTCGTGTTTCTCTCGCATCCTCACGGGTTTCACTTGAAAGCACTCTCTCAAGAAATGGCTTGCCCAAGAAGTCCCATTTCTAGCTCGGAGTCTTTGGCAGCCCAACCTAAGCCGCCTCTCTAAACCAGCCTTCCACCTGTAATAGTGGAATAGTGTTTAGAATAGTCTTTTAAAACCACAGCCTGATCATGTCACCTCCTTTCTTAAAGCCTTCAATACTTCCCATTGTCCAAACCCCAAAGCATAGGTTTTAATCCCACAAGACCTGATTCTCTTTCCACTTCTACCCTCACCTGTAGGAAGGTCACTTCCTCCAGAGACACCCACCCACACCCTGGCACTGGGCCCCTGTGCTGCCTCCTGCCATGAGTCTCATTGTACTGAAACCACCAGCTGGTCCTTCCCCCCTCTGGCCTGCAAACCCTTCTGGCATTCTGAGAACACACCGTGCACCTGGCACATGCCAGACCTTTAATAATTATTTGTTGATTGACAAAATTGAGCTGATGAATGATTGAACTATATACTTCATAAATGTTCAGTAATAACAGCCCAATTTCAAGTTCAAGTTGATGTTACATCAATATTTACCCCCTTGTGACTTATCTAAAAGTTCTCCTAAACAGAAGAAATCAATGGAAATATGTTAAAATAAGTAACTGTTTTAACACGTACAGATGTGCAGGGTGTACAAACGAGAGCTGATAATTTAGGCTTTCATTTCTTTTGGACCCTTACTTTGACAACCAAAGCCTTCCCAGCCCCCACTGACTTCTGACTGGCAGAAGTTGAATTTTAAATACCCTTGTTTCCCCTCTGCCGTGTTCACAATGACAACAAAAACAAAACAAATAAACAAAAAAACTATGCAATTCCAAGTGCCAGAATAGCTCTGCTCGTCTGAGGAAGAAACCCTTGAACATCAATGAACCGTACTTAAAATCTGCCATTTCACTGCCGACTTTTCAGAAAAGCATCATCCTGCAAAGAAGTCACTCTTGAATGCAAACCTCATGATTGCCAGAACCATCTAATGTTCTGACTTGCCGAGTTTTCGCTTCAGAATTAGGTGTTTCAGCCAAGAGAGGTACATTAATTCTCGGCGTGACCACAGACTAAAACACAAGCGTCATTAACAAATTACCAGTGATGGGTCTGCAAATGGAGCAAGGCCACACATTAAAGCAGTCCTATCTCGCTTTGCCGCTACCCCGTCTTGTCCAAAATTCATAGAAATATTAATCCCCCTGGAACGCTTAGTAATGCATATAGGATAATATTCTTGAGGAAGCTAATAATTATCTCTTGTTAGCAGGATCAACTTACTACAGCCTGTCACTGCAGGGACAGAAAAATATTGTGACTTTGCTACGCTAAGTGAGACACAGTGGCAGGATGAATTAAAACATTTAAACTAACACTAATACAGACACACAGCTATAGTTCCTCTCTACATAGAATAGATAAAATTAACAGAAAATAGGCATGATGGTAGGAGAAGAATCATTATGAATGGTTGATTGCAACACAAATGGACAAATCTTCTAATTCTGCTTATGTTGTTATGGCTAATATTTATTAGGCACCCACTGTGCACAGCATAACTCTTATCAGGGACAAGGATAATAATAAATTACGACCTGTCAACCGCATACACGGTAACTTCATTATATGACTAGGCAGAACTCTTATTAAGTCTTTGGAATCTATTAAAAGTTTCATTTTGAAACAATGAACCAAGAGGAACAAATTTATGAATTGTAGATCTCTGGTATTAACCCAAAGACTTAGCCTTGGAGAGAAAAAAGAATTCTTAGGAAAAAAATTAATTTCTGCCAAGGAAAATCTAAGAACATAAGTTAGCAGGTCCTACCAGATGCCTCTGGCTGTGCTGTAACAAAGATAAGGCAAATATCTAATTTCACAGAAAAAAAAATTTATAGACTAGGCTTTGAAGCAGGCAGAGTCCAAAAACCTTCCCTGTCTGGGTTGCAATCGAGTGGTGTGATATATAGCAAGGCCCTCACATGTCCGGTCCCCCTGGGATGACTGGATCTGATCAGTACTGTGTTCATCACCTCTGCTGATGTGTCCAGATTTAGCTGACCCACTGCTTTTACCAGTTTAATTTGCATAGTGGACGTGGTAGACTCTGCCAAGTTGATTGGACTAAATCCACATATTGGCACGTGAACATCTCTTTGCAGTGTGACTTTGTCTGGCCTTCCGTTGAGGGGTAGCATCTAGTCCTCCTTGCAACTTGCTCCGACCAAACAAAATCAATGGAAGTGATATTTTGGCAACACTGAAAGTTTTGATATTTTAGCCTAAGCCTTAACACACCTTGTAGCTGTCACTCCTGCCTTCTTGGAACACAGGGTCACCAGGCAAGGACGCCCAGGCTAGACACCTTGCAGATGAGAACTTGTGTGGAGATTGGAGGAGGCCGGTCCACAGCCAGTATCAGCCGCCAGATGTGACAGGGCATCCTGGACCATCTAGTCCCAGTTACACAACCAGGTGACAGCAGCTGCATAAGTGACACCAGGAGAGCCCAAGCATATATAAAAGAAGTAGAATTGTAAGCCACTCCATTTGGGAGCGGTTTGTTTGTTACACAACAATAAGTAACTAGACAGTGAACAATGCAATTGACACTTTAGAATCTTGTGCAGTGCTTGAAAAGAATGACTCTACGGTAGCTTTCCACACAACCCCAGCCTCCAGGACTGTCAGCCCGTGAAGCTAAGGCATTCCTTCTTGTTTCTTCACCATCATCTCGCAAAGCAATTCGCACTAAGACAGAACTGCTCAACCTTCCTTTGCCGAGGGATTAATAAAAATTGAAGGCTCAGGAAAGCTTGTTCAGTGGTTGACTGATGGCTGTTTACAGTGAGGTGGGTGGAGAGGCAGCCCCAGGTATCCGCCTCTGTCTGGGTGAGGAATTGCTGCAACCACAGCCCTACTGCTAAGACTGGGGGTGAAGGGAAGGGCTCCAGCACTGTGCCTCAGTCAGGGTTAGAGAAACTAACTAAGAGGCTATCCACATGCAGAGTAGCCACCAGGCTGGAGACCCAGGGAAGGGTTCTAGTTTGATTCAAAGGCACTCTTGACAGAATTCCCTTTTTTTCTGCAAGGTCAGTCTTTTTTTAAAAATATTTATTGGTCACTTAAAATATGCTGTCAGTCTCACAACTCATAGTAATTATTTGCTTTCCTTTTTATTAAATCATAGCTGTGTACATTAAGGCAATCAGGGGGTACAATGTGCTGGTTTTATATACAATTTGAAATATTTTCATCAAACTAGTTAACATAGCCTTCATGGCATTTTCTTAGTTATTGTGTTAAGACATTTATAGTCTACATTTAGTAAGTTTCACCTGTACCTTTCTTTTTTTAATTGTTGGGAATTCATTGAGGCTGCCAAGAACCAGGTTACATTGATTGTATTTGTTAGGTAAAGTCCCTCTTATAATTGTGTCCCGCCCCAAAAAGGTGTGTCACACACCATGACCCCCCCACCCCTCTCTTTCCTTCCTTCTCTCAGCTCTCCCCTTTCCCCATCCCTGGCCATGTACTAGGTTCATAATTCCTTCAACGGATGGCTGAGGCCCACCCACATTATGGAGGGCAATCTGCTTTACTGAAAATTTACTTGTTTACATGCTGATCTCATCTAAAAAACATCTTCACAGGAACACCAAAAGTAATGTTGGACCGAATTTCTGGGTACTGTGGCCTAGCCAAATTTGATCCCTAAATTAGCCATCACAGATGGTGTCACTCCAAAGAATGATATGCAAAAGCCCTAACTCCTGGGACCTCAGAATGTAGCCTTCTGTAAAGATAGGGTCACTGCAGAGGCTAAAATGAGGTCATTAGGGTGGGTCCTAGTCCACTGTAACTGACATCTTTACAAGAAGGGGAAACTTGGACACAGAGAGCATGCATGGGGGCAAGGGAGGCGATGCCAAGACACACAGGTGACCGAGGGAACGCATCCACAGCCCAGGGAATGCCAAGGGTGCTGGCAAACTCCAGATGCCAGAAGAAATGAGGAAGGGGTCTCCTTTAGTGTATGGGCCTGTTGTCACCTTGATTTTGGACTCCCAGCCTCCAGAACTGTGGGACAAACTATCCAGTTTGGGTACATTCTTACGACAGCTCTAGGAAGTGAATTTAGATGGGTGGCGGGAATCTCGTGTCCAGGTCTGAGTGGAGAACACAGGCTCCCAGACATCTGGGTGCCAGGTGCAGAGGGAGCTGAATACAGCCTTAAGTAGGGTGTTCTCCTAGAGCGCCTGTCCTCACCACGCTGACCTTCAACAAACTGCAGGAAACAGGCCTGAGGCAAGTTGAGAAAACTTCTGCTTCCTTCCAAAGAAAAAATGATGTTCACTAAGTAGGGTGGGAAAATGGGGTTCGTAGCTGTGAACTTGGGGGCATGGTGCCTTTGCTCAGGCATCTAGGGAAAGAACTTAGCAACATTCCGTACATACATGGCTACTGGTCCCTTGTCCCATTGTGACAGGCCACTCTATGGCAGAGAGCCCTTCAGAGCGATCCAGCAGAAGTTGCTCTGAGCTTCCTAAGTGGGCAACAGCCTGGGCTCTGGAGCCAGACAAACATGGTCAAGGCTCAGCTCTGCCAGTGACCAGTAAATGATAACAGCTGCCATTTTTTGACTGCTAAGTACTTGGGGTACACAATGTCATTGACTCATTCCAACATCTCATTTTATAGATGAGACACTGAAGCTCAGAGAGGTTAACTGAACTCCCCAAAGTCACACAGCCAGCCAGGATTCTAATCCAGGCAGCCTGACCACCAAGCCCAGTGCCCAAATTCTTCATCATCATTATACCCAATGAAAGCATGCTAGGGACACGGTAGAATTAAGCCTCTCTATTCAATCAAGCCAACCAGCAGGTCAGAAGCACCCACTCTGTTAGATATTATTAAAGGTGCCGATAAAAGCAAAACTGGGGCCTCGCCCTGGAGATATTGACAGTTTCGTTGACGAGAAGACACCCATTTGGGGAATAATTATGATTGGCATCGCCCCTTTCTTTGGGAATGTGGAAAGTTGAAGTTTGCCCACAGGGAAAGCTTTAGCTCCTGGGGACTTCTCCATGTTTTAATGAGTTGGCATTTTGCCTTCCAAAGACATCAGCAGGTGCACGTATTTCATTAGAAGACTTCTAGTGCATAGGGAGAGAGAAGGAAACTGAAGGAGTTCGGCCTTCACTTACAATACCAGGCAGCAGGCCCGAACGGTAGCTAATCACTCCCATAGGCAAATCGCTGGTTCATTCCAACTTCCTCTGCTCTCCCTGTGTGTTTTTCACATCTGCGTTACCTGTGAATCGCAGCAATGTGTAGGGTGGCAACCGGTCCGATAAAAGGGCCGTCACAGTCAGCAACCAAAGGCTCTGTGTGCGTGCCGTCACTGTGTTTATTGAGACGGTTCATCAAGAAATGGCATCAATGTTAATCACAAAAGAGAAATCATGAGACCTGTATCCTGGAAACAGAACCCCTTTGGAATATAAAGAAAGGGCAACGCCCTGGTATTAGCTGCCCACTGCCTCTGGGCACTTACCTGTCCAAGGCAAACATCGGGGCCCTGGGCAGCCGAAGCGACCAGAGGGCCAGGGTGTGTTTGGAAGGGAGTGTTGTCATATAGGGTCCAGGTGTCAGATACTGGGGATCTGGCAGCTTCACACAGCTGTGGGGAAGAGGGTGGGGAGGTGTGATGGGTGAGGAGTGGAGGCTTGTCCCGGGGGGGGGCAGCTGCAATCATAGGCAGGATTCCAACACGCGTACCTGTCTGGAGGCATAAACCTGGGTGAGTATTACTTTCTTAGGGCTGCCATAACAGAATACCAGTAAGCGGGTTGCTCAAAACAACAGGAGCTTGTTATCCCCCAGTTCCAGAGGTTAGAAGTCTGAAATCAAAGTGGTAGCAAGGTTGTCACCCCACTCAGATCTTGGCAGGTGCTTGTTCCCTATCCTGGCGTCTGTGAAGGCTACTGATTCTGGTTATTCCTTGGCTTGCAGATGTGTGCCTCCAGTCTCTGCCTCTGCCCACGGATGGCGTTCCAACTGTGAGCATTTGTCTAAATCTCCCTCTTTGTTTGAGGACACAAGTAATATATTTGATTAGGGTCTGCCCTAATGACTTCATCTTAAATTGATAACATCTGCATAAACCCTATTTCCAAATGAGGTCGCAATCACATGTACCAGGGGTTAGTGCTTCAACATGTCTTTCTGGGGGGACACAATTCAACCATAATAACAATGCTAATGGGAACTTGGGCCTCACTGGTCTGAGAGCAGCTAAAGGACGCACATATTTTGCTCATTTCGCATCCCCAGTGCCCTAACAAATGGCTAACGCCTGGTAAGTATGGAATGATTGAATAGGCAGTGACCTCAACCAGAATGTTTGGATGTGAGTTATTTAGCCAAAAATCTGAATGCAAAGTCCTGTTTTCCCTAACTTCTACTTGGATGGTCTTTGGCAAGTCTCTTACTCTGAACCTCAATTTCTTCCTCTCTGAAATGGGTATAATACAACATGCAAGTTGGTGGTGAGGCACCAAGAAGACAGAGTGCATAAAACACCTGTACTAAATGGACTTTTTAAAAATCTCCAAATATTAGGGGAGGTGCAGTTGTTTTAGGTTATCTGGATGATTTTTTGGAACGCTTGAGTCTCCTCAGTAGGTGTGCCCACCACCCAAATAGTGTTCATGGTACCCATCAGGTTGGCTTCTTCCCCCCAACTCCCCGGTTGCCTTCCCCTGGGGTTTCCTTCCCCCTGTGTACAGGTGTGCTCATGGGCTAGTTCTGGTTTAATGAGGATAAGTGGTTGCTTTTCCATTCTTTCATTACTTCACTTAGAAGAATGGTTTCCAGCTCCACCAGATGGTTACAAAAGGTATACATTCATATCTTTTCCTTTTCTTTCTTTCTTTTTTTTTTAAAGACAGAGTCTCACTTTTTTTGCCCTCAGTAGAGTGCTGTGGCATCACAGCTCACAGCAACCTCCCGCTCTTGGCCTTAGGTGATTCTCTTGCCTCAGCCTCCCAAGTAGCTGGGACTACAGGAACCCGCCACAACACCCAGCTATTTTTTGTTGCGGTTTGGCCGGGGCTGGGTTTGAACCTGCCACCCTCAGTATATGGGGCTGGTGCCCTACTCACTGAGCCACAGGTGCCACCCCGTTCATCTCTTTTCTTATGGCCAAATAATACTCCGTGGTCTACATATATCGCATTTTATTAATACGTTCATGAATTGATGGGGACTTGGATGAGCCCACATCTTAGCAATTGTGAAAGGAATTTCTTTTTTCTTTTCTTTTCTTTCTTTTTTGAGACAGAGTCTCACTTTGTTTCCCCAAGCTGGAGTACTCTACCCTCAGCCTAGCTCACAGCAACAGGTTTCAAGTGATCCTCTTGTAGCTAGGACTATAGGTGCCCACCACAGCGCCCAGCTAATTTTTCCATTTTTAGTAGAGATGAGGTCTTGCTCTTACTCAGGCTGGTCTCAAACCCCTGAGCTCAAGGGATCCGCCCACCTTTGCCTCCCAGAGTGCTAGGATTACAGGCATGAGCCCCTATACCAAGCCTATGGAAAATTCACTTTACAAGAAAATTCCAAACTGAACCCTGCAGGCCGTCCTCTATTTTACATTTTGTATACCACATTTATTACATCATATCAATACTTTAAGAATCGCAACTACCCTCATACCGATTAGGTTAATCTAACTGTATTCATCAGAAATGCTTTCAGTTTGCAGTACACACTCTCCCGTCAAAATCATTCCAAAACGGTAGAGAAATGCTGTTTCTCTTCAGATCGCATAGATCTTTCGCCTTTAACAAAAAACGGTAGAGCAAAGGGCATTTACTAGTTCACTTGATGCCCTGGTGCGCTGGGTTCAGACCGGGCTTGATCCAGAGTCCAAAGGATGCTATTCTGACTTGCCCTCATCTCCTGGGCAGGCTCCCACTTTGTGCCTACCAGCAGCCTCAGAGTGAATTTTTACCAGCCTAACCACCCAGGAAAAAGAGGGGGCCTATCAGAAAAGACCCAAGGAAGGTGACTGATGTGACTCACTCAGATCAGTTGCCTACACGTCTTAGAAACAGCCACTGTGACCAGCGGCTTAGAATACATGGACTGGCCACTTAGGGCCATGTGACTGAGGAACGGCAGAGTTAGGCACCTGCGGGATGGGTTCCCTACAGACTAAATGGGAATCCTGTATCCATAAAGGGGGACTGAAGAGATTCAAAAAAGTTAAGTTGAAACTGCCCCCAGGACAGAAGATAAATCAAGTTCCTGAAAAAGCACTCAGTGTGATTTTTGACAAAATAAAACTAGAAGCCATAATTTGCAAACAGTAATTTGCTGCTTCAATATAAAAATGCCTCATTGCCTTTGTGGTCCTTATCACTGCCTCAATTTCGGCTAGAGCTGATGGGAGCCACGTGGACTGAGAGGGCCCCGTTAGTGTCTCAGCTGATGACACTGCATGTCCCTGAAAGAAAGATTGGGGAATGGCCGAGTGACTGGGGCAGTGACCCAAGTGTATCCAACTCTTCATGGAAACACTTGGGTCCCACCTGGGCCAGGAGGGATAAAGCGGGCGAGGGGAGGAATTTAATGTCAGGAATACTGGTGTGCCCAGGAGCCCTTATCCTGGGGAGAATCCACTTAGCTTCACCTTACAGTGGGTTTTTAAAATATATGTGTTAGTTTTATACTCTGGTTTTATGAAGAATACCCTATTATTCAGGTTTAATTTCCCTGGGGGAGATAGCTTTGAAACAACCATCAAATCATTTTTCCCTCTTTTTACTACTCTAGGCAAAGTGGGAAATATTTTCCCCTGAGGGACAGTAGACCAGTCATTCATGCAATAATCATGTTAATGCTATTTGTTTCTTCTTCTTTTTAACTTTCCAACAGTATTTATTTGCATGCAGCCCCCCTTATCTTCTATTTCGACTTTTTTTTTTTCATGAATATGACAGATGTCATATCCACGTTTGGGGTTTCGTGAGAGATTCAACTTAACTTCCTGGCCCAGGGGAGATGTGAATGACTTCGTTCATGACAGTAGCTGGACTCAGTACAGTGCTTGACAATTTATCTGCAACTTTCACTTCAGTTTCACACAACCACAAGAGGCATGATCCCCATTCTATTGGGGAAGAACTGAGTCTCTGAGGGATGAAAGCTTGGTAAGTTGCTACAAGTAGACCTGACCCCAGATAATCCGACCCCCCCCAAAGGAAAAATCAACATTTGCAGTTCTAAACACTTTGTATGCAGTATCTCATTTAATCTTTTCAAAAATTCTGTGAGCCACATTACACAAGAGGGTTAAATAAATTGAGAAGATCCAATCTCAGATCTGCCTTGTTGCAAAGCTGTATTTAAACAAAGACCGGGTTCCCAGGCCTCATTTGGCTCTGAAAACTCCAGCTCTGGTAGAGGTGAGAAGTGGGGGCCGGGCCACTCGAGGAGTCAGATCCGCCCCACGCCTCTGGCCGAGTAGCCTCCTCCTGCCAAGCCAACTCCGGATGAACCATTTCCCGGCGGTGGTTGCTCAGAAGAGCTGGATAGAAGCCCAAATGCTGAGACTGACAAAATGCCAGAGTGAGCTGTTGTCTGCTGGCCTTACCCACTGGAAATTTGGAGACACCCATGTTCACAAAGGCACTCCAGATGAAAGAGATGTCTGGTAAGCAGAGCGGTCTCAGCAAGTCAAATGGTCCACTGCAGCCAATAATCACGATTGCCATGCTTGCCCCATCCCTGTGTGGAGGACACTGGTGCACATATGGAGATAGGCAGCTGGTACTGAGGGCCATGCCTCTCGCCAGCCCTGAGCACCCTCCTCCAACCTCTTCTAAACGACAAAACCCTTCTTTACAAGTTAATCAAAATCCTGATCATGAATGAAAGAGAAAAAAAAAGATACCCTGTTAATTAAAATCTCCAAAGAGGCCGATGGTAACAACCTGCAGATGCTTTTTTCCTATGCAAATTCTACAGAAAAAACTAGTCATCAGCGAGCAGTTTAAGAATCACAGGTGCTACGATCAGGCCTGAGAATATGTAGCTGTGACAAACTGGAATAAAATGATTTTCAATCTTCCTGAAATCCCAAGCTTTGAAACTAATTAAATAGTTAATGAGAAGCAGAGCTTCCCCTTCCTGCCCCAGAGAGATTAAATCCCCAGGTATCTTCTCTGTGCTATATTGTCTCTTAAAGCCCGCAGTGATATAAGAAATGGGTATCTCCAGTCATTCAGCAAATATTATTGATCTCCTACTATGTGCCAAGGGCTCTGGAAGGTGCTGGAGAAACACCACCACCACCAGGGAGGTTGACAAAGGTCTTGCACCCATGGTGCTCAGCTTCTTCTAGAGCAGCGGTTCTCAACCTGTGGGTCACGACCCCTTTGTAACAATGAAAACACATCCTGCATATCAGATATTTACATTACGATTCGTAACAGTAGCAAAGTTACAGTTATGAAGTGGCAACAAAAATAATTCTATGGTTGAGGGTCACCACAACATGAGGAACTGTATTAAAGGATCAAGGCAGTAGGAAGGTTGAGACCACTGTTCTAGAGTGGGGGACTGAAATTAGCATGTAAACAGGCCATTGGAAGGGGTTGGGGAAAAAGCTAGAGGATGAATTGGCAGTGAGAGTGGTGAGGACCCCTTTAGATCCAGGGCCAGCCCTGTGTGGTGGTGCCACTTAAACAGACATTTACATAACAAGCATCTTAGTTTGTTTTCTGTAGCTTTTAACAGAATACTGGAAACTTCTAAAAAAAAGGGAAATTCATTTCTTGGAGTTCTAGAGGTTCATTTCTTTGAGTCCAAGGTCAAGGGGCTACATCTTGTGAGGGCCTTTGTGCAAGAGGGGCCCTGTCACAGGGTCCAGAGCAGGTGCAGGGCATCATGGCTGGGGGGCTGGACCTGCTAGTTCAGGACGTTCTTCCTCTTCTTGTAAAGCCACTCATCCTGTTCCTGTGATAACCCATTAATCCATTAACGAATCAATCCATTAATGTATTAATTCATCATGAAGGCAGATCCCTCATGACCCAACCACCTCC
Source organism: Arctocebus calabarensis (assembly GCA_963573935.1). Lineage (NCBI taxonomy): Eukaryota > Metazoa > Chordata > Mammalia > Primates > Lorisidae > Arctocebus > Arctocebus calabarensis. The sequence continues at coordinate 60,781 of CAUYON010113033.1, forward strand.
TAAAGGCCTCACCTCTCAATACTGTTGCATGGCGGATTGCATTTCAACACGGGTTTTGGAGGGAATGAACATTCAAACCATAGCAACCAGTACAGCCAAGAGCACAGAGCATTTTAGGCAGGAGAACTCCAAGTGCAAAGTCCCAGAGGCTGGATCAGATTGAATGTTTTTAAGAACAAGCAGGAAACTTGTGTGGTGGGGAGATTAAGAGAGAGAAGAGGTAGAGAGGGACACACCCCCTAGAACCTTCTAGGATGTAATAAAATGGCTGGATACATGTATTATTCAATCTGATTGTATAATCAGATTTCAATTTCTAAATGTTTACTCTGGTTGTAATGTGGAGAATGGTTATAAGGGTGAGTGGTGAGGAAGAAAGGGGACAAAAAAATTCAGTGGGACCAATAGACCACATAAGACAATATTGCCTTCCATGTATCCCCAATGACATTTTTGATTGACCTTAAATACACAAGTACAATCATATGTCACTGAATGGTAGAGATATGTTCTCAGAAATGCACCCTCAGCCAATTCTGTCACTGTGCAAACATCACAGAGGTACCTGCAGCCTACTGTACACCTAGGCTCTGTCATTAGCCTACACCTCCTGGGCTACCAGCCTGGACAGTATGTTACTGTACTGAATGCCCTAGGCATTTAGAACACAGCGGGAGGTATATGTGTATCTAAACATAGGAATGCTATAGTAAAAATGCAATGTTATAACCTTAAGGGACCACCGTTGTACACATGTGGTCCTTTGCTCATTGAAACATTCTTATACAGCACATGATTATAGTTGGTATTGTCAGAATGGGTTTATATTACTCAGAGTCCTTCGGAGAGACAGAACCAACAGGATGGGTGGGCGGATGAATGGGTGGATAGATTGATGGATGGATGATAGGTAGACATGAGAGGGGATTTATTAGGGAAATTCACTCACACAGTATGGAGGCTGAGGAGTCCCGTGATAGGCCGTCTGCTAGCTGCAGAAGCAGTAGCCTGGGTCCATTCAAGTCGGAGGCCTCAGACCCAGGGAAGCTGATGATGGAAGCTGAGGATCTCGGAGCTGCTCGTTCAAGCCCCAGAGTTCAAAGGCTGGAGAAACTGGAGTTCTGATTGCAAAGCAGGAGCAGAAGGGTGTCTCAGCTCCAGAAGAGAGAGAGAATTTGCTTTTCCTCTGCCTTTTTGTTCTATCCAGGCCCTCAGCCAATTGGATGGTGCCCACCCACGTTGGGTGAAGGCGGATCCTCCTTATTCAGTCCACTAGTTCCAACACCCATCTCTTCCAGAAACACCCTCACATACGTACCCAGAAATAATGCTTTACCAGCTATCTGTATCCCTTAATGTAGTCGAGCTGACACCTAAAATTAACCATCACAAGATTTTTCTGTTGTTGGGCAGAGTTACATGATTTCAGACCTTCTAGGGTCTTAAGGTAGCATTTTTAATAAACCGATGTACCATTTTACCCTCCTATGGGTTAAGGAATGGCTCACGGGAATGTACAGAGTTAAGAATGTCAGCTGGCCAGGCAACCAGGGAAACAATTTCCTAATTTCCAAGGTGCATAAGGGCTGCATAGTTGTGTTCTTGAAGTATCAAAGACATGCTTGCTTTCTGATGTCCAAACACGTAGCCACCATCACAGATGTGCTTCTTCAGAAACAGCGTGATTGTGAAGAAGGGACAGTCAGTCCATGAGCAGAGGCCATAAGAGAATGGAGCTTTAAAAAATCTGTGCTTCTACCTTTTTGCACTGACTGCTCATATGCACAGGGAGGAACTAAAGCTGTTTTTCAGACTTTTGGCCCATTGACGCCCTTATGTTCATAAAAAGATAGATGAATACGAAGTCGGTTAATGTAAAACATACTGAGATTTTATTTGCCATCTCCTTAGATACGAAGTTTCCACTTATCTTAGGTTTAAGTGTCTCTTTCTTTACCGAGAGAGACCTTGTGCACACAGATTGATATTCCCAAGATAAAAGCAGAATTTCTAAAACTAGGATCTCACCGAGCAGGGAGATGGTGCTTGTTCCTGATGGCAAGTAAATCTAGATTCACTTCTAGCTGGAAAAAGGCAAGGCCAGAAATTCAGTTGTAGGTGCCTGGCCCAGGTGGATGTGCTACAGTGTGAACCATAAACCTTCCATCACTTATCTTGGCAGATAGAAAATTGGAATTTTGGAGGAAAGTTTCGCATTAGGCGTTTAGACCCAATAAATACTCCCACTCCTTGTTGAGCTCCTGAACACTGTGCACCCTGCTTAGGTGGCTGCCCAAGGATGCCCCACACAAAAGTGTTGAGAGGAGTCCCCAGAAGCTGCTGCTGACATCTCTGCACCACCATTCATGTTCTGTACCACTTCCTTCCTTCCTTCCTTCCTTCCCTTTGGTTTTGCCTAATAACACCAGCACAGATGGACTTGAGTACATTTCCTTAGTACCTACTATAGAGAATACCATTCACCCCCACCCCCCTGAAATTCATAGGCTGAAGCACAATCCCCAATATGATGGCATTTGAAAATGAGGCTTTTGACGCATGATTAGATTTAGAGGAAATTGTGAGGGTGGGGCCCTCATAATTGGATTAGTGCCTTTATTAAAAAGAGACGTGAGAAGCTAGGTGTGGTACTCATGCCTGTAATCCTAGCACTCTGGGAGGCTGAGGCAGGGGGATCATCCAAGTTCCAGAGTTCAAGACCAGCCTAAGCAAGAATGTGACCCCCAACTTTAAAAATAGCTGGGCATTGTGGCATTGGAGTCCCAGCTACTTGGGAGGCTAAGGCAAGAGGGTTGCTTGAGGCCAAGAATTTGCAGTTGTTGTGCACTATGATGCCACAGCATTCTACTGAGGGTGACAAAGAGACTGTGCCTCAAGAAAAAACAAACAAAAAAAGAAATGAGAGAGCTCTCTCACCCCTTTCCCACCATGTGAGGCTCCTTGCAAACTAGGAGGCAGACCCGAGCCAGACATGGGATCTGCCTGCACCTTGATCTTGGACTTCCCAGTCACCAGACTGTGAGAAATAAATATCTGGGGTTTAAGCCACCAGTCTATGGGGATTTTTTTTAGCAGCTTGAACCTACTAAGACAATGCCACGATTGCGAGGCAGCATTAGAAGAGAAAGAATAGGAGCACAAACTCTCAAATGGGTTCAAATCCTGGCCACATGCAAATTATGTGGCTTTGGGCAAGGCTGAATCTCTCTGTGCCTTAGTTCCTGATCTGGAAAATAGAAATGTTAGGACAGAGACTAGATGACATTGTGTGTTCTATTAGCACGTGGTAGAGGAACTTAATAATTGTTGTTGTTATTACAGTTATTCCATTGAGAGCATTGGGTTAAATAAGATGCAATCTCCCATCAAGGGCTGAAAATGTAGTATACGAGATAAAGACACTTAAATAGTTGTATACAAGGCAAAAGGTGGCAAAGACTATAATTAGCATAGCAGAAAAGGTACAGTAGAATAATAAGAGCTGTGAATTCCCTGTCACTGCTTCTGTCAAGATTTGGAGTTTATTTCCCCTCCCCTTGAAACTGCCTTTCGAGGCTAAACCATCAGAGACCTTTAAGTTTCCTCCTGATTCTCTTGGGGTGCTGCCTCTTGGGACAGAGCCACCATGCTAGGAGACCCGTCAACTACGGGTGCTCCAGTTGATAGCCCCAGGTAAGCATCAACAGTCAGCCACAGGAGTGAGCTGTCCTGGGCAGTCCATCCCAGTCAGCCCCCAGATGGCTTCAGCTGTCCCAGCCACACCTCGTGATGCAGAATAATGTGTAGTGCCAACCCTAGACTTGCAAGAGGTAACAGAGCTGTTGTTTTCATTTTTGATACAGCCATAGGTAATCCGAATAGCAGTTTAGGAGAGAAGAGGTAATTTCTAGTCTCATGATCATGGAAGGGTTGGTTCCTAGAAGAAGTGAAATCTGAGAATGTCCTGGGAGGGAGGGAAGGTGACAACAGGCACCTGGGAGAATGTCACTCCAAGGAGAGGGAAGACTTAGAGCAGGACCCAGAGGCAGGCAAAGGCGGGCTGCAGTTACCACCTGGCCAACAGACCAGGGCTGCTGGTGTGGCGGGCTGGGGGGAATGGGGAAAAGTGAAGTTGAGAAGGTTGCTTAGGCCAAATCAGGATGGTTGGGGAAGCAGGCGCCTTTTGTCGCCAGGAAGGAAAATCCATTTCTGTTCTTCTAAGTAAAGGGTCTTTGGAGTGACAGTCCCCCAGGTACCTGAGTTTGCCTTCCCTCCCTCCTAGGATGTTCTCAAATTTCACTCCTAGGAACCCTTCCGTGATCATGGGACTAGAAATGAACTCTTCTCTCCTAAACTCCTATTTGGGTTACCTATGGTCAGGTAACGAATTACCCCAAGCTTAGTGTTTAAAAATCAAATCCACCTTGCTGTCTCTCTTGTGCTTTATGAGTTGGGAGACAGAAATCTTTAAGAATAGAAACCAGGGAGCAGCTGACCTCCTGGAAAGACGCTGAATTGGAGTTAGCCTCCCAGTGGCTCCTGGTCACAGGCACAGGAAAATATTAAATCCTCCACACGGTTTATGAGGCCCATGGCACAGTGGGCTTGCCCAGGCCACCTCGATGACCTGATTTCCTTTCTCTGTCACCTTCACTCATCTTTTCCAGCCACTCTGGACTCCTTGCTGGTCCTGAGCACCTCCTGGGCTCAGCACTTTCTGGACTCAGCACTTTTGTGCTCACAGGTCCCACCGCTTGGCTTATTCTTGCAAACATTCCTGCCCTCAAGGATGAGTGCCACCTCTCCCACAATGCCTTTGCCAGCACTTAATACTCATATTGTTGTCTTTTTACAAAAATCTATTTATCATTTGCCTCCCTAACTTGAGTGTCAGCTCTGTGATGGCAAAGATTTCATAAAATGCTCATAAGAGTTCCTGGCATAGAACGAGTGCTCCACAAAAATGGCGGAAAACAGTGAATGAATGAATGAATCCCAGCAGTCCTTGGGCTGGAGACATCTTGTTAGCTCTCAGCAGGAGGAATTTGTGGGTCTTCATTTTCATTCTCCTGCATGGTTCGTTCTCTGCTTCCTGCTCTTCCCAGGCAATTCCCTCCCCATCTACTCACTAAGAGCTTTTCTCTCGCAGCTTCTGCTGACTCATAACCACGGCTTACTCACAGCTTCCCCGGAGCTGCTACTGTGTGTCTTTATGCATCTGCCCAACTTCGGCTCCTTCACTCACCTCTCAGTTCTCCCTGACTTTCCCGTTGAAATTCCAGAGACAGAGATTCTGATTGGGTCAGCCTATTCTCCATGGAGACAAGAGGTTTGAACCATGGACCATGGTCTGCATCAGACATCCCTGCTGATTCAATCGGCTGTGGCTGTGAGCACCGAGCATGGCAACCCAGATGTAGACACTTCTCATTTCTCTCAGCAGATGTGCACAAATAAAGCAGTTGCCTTTCACAGTTTGTTGACTGTAGCCTGAAGGCCAGAACTTTAGAGAGACACCGAAGGTTTCTATGCAAGGCAGCGATGGACCAAGTCAAATTTTTCAGAAGATAACTTTAGCTACCCCCTGAATGATGACAGCACTTACCAGACTAGCTAGGAAGCCCTGGCCAGAGAAAATGGGTGAGAACTCAAACCAAGCCAGGGTCAGTGACAGGGAGCTGGACCAAGGGGTCTTGAACCTAAAGCTGCCCACCAGGCATGTGACATTGGAGTTCTGCAGAAAGCCTGGCTCTACAGGCTCTGGAAGGCATAAAGATACGAGTTAAAACTGTGAAAACTGTTAAAACTGTGAGCTGCACAGTCTGGCAAGAGATGAGCCAAGATGGGCAGTCAGAAAAATCTCTTACACGGAAAGGACAGAACAAGGAAAAACTTCACACATGATCCAAACCAATAATACAAAGGGTGCCTCAAAAATGTACACACACTTTAAGAAAGGAGAAAAATTGTATTAAATTTGTAATATTCAATTCACGTTTGACTTCAGCAATTACAAGAGGGGCTCAAGGTGACCTGTATTCGTTTTTTGTTGGTGGTGTATCTTATTACAGTTTTAATGCAGTTTTTCCTTTCTTAAAATGTATATACCTTTTTGCGGCATCCTCTGTATTTATACAGATGGGTAAAGACTTAGAGAGTCCCAGCACCCTACTAAAACAGGAAAGCATTTCTCTTTCTTCCTCCCCTATTCTCAACTGCTCTGGCCCACAGGGTCCTGCAAAGACCCCCCTCTACCCCAAACCCCAGCCTGTCTCCCCACAGACAGATGATACTTCTTGGGAATCCACAATAGTCTAAAAATACATCCGCTGGCTACAGGGCCACAATTAGTAAAGCTGCTGTCCCAAGAAACCCTCATCATCATTTTGCTTAGATCAGAGAGCGGATTAACTTTGATGTCTGTCTGAACCCTGTGCGATGCACCACTGGCGGTCTGCTCCCTGCAAACATTCAATCTTCACAGCCAAGGGAAAAGAGAGAATGCGCCAGATAGGAGCCCGACCCAATTTTTTCCCCAGTGATTGAGATGAAAATATGCACCCCAGGATTTCTGACATATTTGGCTTGCATCCTATTTCCCTGTATCCCTCGAACTCTCGCTGCCTTTGCATAAGCACTTTCCCCTCACCCAACCATTAGCACAGTGACGGAGCCTGAAGCGCTTCCATCTATGCCCTGTGTAGGAGGTAAGTGTGTTAATTTCTGTATCTGTTAGGGCTTCGGGTGGCATGAAACGACTCTGAATAACCAAAGTCCAGGGGTTCAAGGGGAGTTTGCTGGGAGCACATAGGGTGGCCTGCAGAATATAATGAACCATAGAGAATCATACTGCAAAGGGAACAATCAGGGAAGCTGATTACAGGCAAGTGGGAGATGCACAATAATCTCATCAGAACATTGGCAATGCAAGAAATCCTCTGCGACAATGCTGTCTGTCTTGGCGTCACTGTCCTCATTATTCTTATTTCTGGGCAAAAGAGAACAATCGGATCAGGTTGAATCATACCCTCACCCAGGCAACACAAACTTACTAGCTTTGCAAATCAATATAGATGTGTGGTTAAGAGCAGTCTCTGGAACCAGGCAGCCCGGCTTTGAATCCTGGTTCTTCAATTTGCCGGCCACGTGACCTTGGGCAAAGAATTCTCACCACACCTCAGCTTCCTTCTCTGAACCTGGGGTGCCTATCCACATGAGCCCTAAATCAGCAAAACCTAAACCTAAGATAGAGACTACCCAGATTGTGTTCCACAAGTGTTGATGTTAGTGTTGATAAAGAATACACAGGACCCCTGGCTTTATAGTCCAACCAAAATTGCCAAGACCAGAGGACTCTCTGCAAAAGGCAATTCCACATCTTATCCCTTTGCCAGACTGTGGATACCACAAGGATAAGACGGCTCCACTGTATCCTTCACTGCTGCACCCACTGGCACCTGGAAAGGGTCTGGCGTGCCGTGCCTGGCTCAGTGGCCACTGCTGGATTCACATACATTGAGTGAAATGATTCCTTTTGGGTTCCTAATCCACTAATACAGTGCTTTGCACCGAGAAGGCACATAAGAGCATTTGCTGATTGAATTGATAGACCAAGGGAAAAGGAAAGCTGGGAGTGTCTGCTTTTCTTAGAAATGAGGTTAATATTGGGTATCCTCACTTCTTCCCTTTGGGGAATTCAGCGGCAGGCAAATGATAAGTAACTGTTTCCTAATGTGTTGATACCAATAATTTATACAAATGACATAGATGGGATAATCATTCCTGTTGGTCAGCTCACACCTTAAGATCAGCATGGAGGGGACAGGGAAACCGTCAGCCACTTGCCACATAACCTTGGAGAGGGGAGGGCTCATCTGCCACACTGGACCTGCCCCCTCCAAGGCAGGCCTGGTACCTCTGCAGGATGCCTCATTCTCCTACAGCTTGCAAAGGACTGTGGCTGAGTTTTGGCTGGAGATCCCCCCATGCTTGCACAGAGATAGCAAGATATCACGGGAACTGAGCCCTCAGCCAATGACGTGTGATCCTGAGAGAGCTCAAGTCCTGGCTCTCAGTGACTGGGTCTATAAAATGCAGCTCATTGGAGGTGTCATGCAAGTAAAGGAGTATCCATGAAGATTTCATCAAAATTCCTAATATTGTAGAAGAACCCAACTCAAACTGGCTTTAGCAGAACCAGGACTTTCCTGGCTCTTGTAATTTCTATCTCGCAGCTCTCCTGCTGTACTGACCTCCCTCTCAGTCCCCAGTAGCTCCAGAATCTCATTCCTTCAAGTTCAGATCCAGTTTTCCAGTAGCTGGGGTAGATGATGGTTGGTGCAACTTGGGCCAAATAGCCAGGTGGATGTGTTACACTGGTCATTCAGGACTCAGTCCTGTGCCAGCCAATCCCTATGGCAAGGACGCTTGGTCAGGCTTGGTGATACGCTTAGCTCTCAGAGCTGAGACAAGTCAGATGAGAGTGGGAAGCCCCACCTAACCTCACGGACCCAGAGTGGTTTCCCAAAAGGTATTCAGGGTACCATGGTCAGTGAGCTACTAAAATGACAGATGTGCACTACACTTGGGTATTTTCACTACACTTGGGTATTTTCCTTACCTCCCCCTTTCCCTCTTCTCTTTTTCCTTCCTTTTCTTCCTTCCTTCTTTTCTTCCTTAGAGTCTCACTCTGTTGTCCCAGAGACATATGCTGGCATCATAGTTCACAGCAATCTCAAACTCCAAGGTTCAAGCGATCCTCTTGTCTCAGCCTCCCAAGAAGCTGGGACCACAGGCATGAGCCACCATGCCTGACTAATTTTTCTATTTTTAGTAGAGATGGGGTTTTACTCTTGCTCAGGCTGGTGAGCTCAAGCAATCCACCTGCTTTGCCTTCCGGAGCGCTAGGATTATAGGAGAGAGTCACTGCACAGGGCCACACCTGGGTATTTTCTAATGTGCAACCTAAAGCAGGTATCCCAAGTTCCCTCTGCCCTCTGAAGGCTTCTGTTCTCACCCTCACACACGCTTGGAAGTGCCTGAGGAGCAGCTGTTTACTGCAGACCATCTGTCTTCCTCCTCTGAACTCCTGCAACCCACAGGATTATATGGCTCATTGGAAAAGGCTAGTGTTGGTCATCAGTTATCTCTTTATGAATACGTTCCATCACTTTATCTACGTGGCAGGATCATGGAGAGCAAGGGTCACATCTTACTCATCATCATGCCCCCTAGCACTCTGCCTGGGGTTTGGGGAATGGCAGATAGTCCATAAATCTGCTGACAGGTTGAACAACTGATTTATATGCTTCCACAGAGCTAGATGGTAGCTCGGTGCAGCTACAAAACTGCAGAGAACGAGGAAACCTGTCCTCTCCACATTGTTTAGGAAACACTGTCCATCTTTTCTGGACTAAATAATGCTGCTGGGGTCTGGGTAAGTAACTTCTTGCTCCCCAGCCCCAGTTGTAGTTTCATTCCTATTTATAAAGGATTGAACGAAGCCTCAAGAAATTGGGTCTCAGCTTCCCAGTTCCCCAGGGCAGGGCATAGTCAGCACAGCTGCCTGGAAGGAGAGTGAGTTGCAAAGGGTGGAGGATGAAAATCTCAGGAAGAGGAAACACTCACCAGGCGGTAAGGCAGAGCCCTAAGTTCCAAAGGAGGGACTGACCCCTGACTCTCTGCCCTGCGGGGTTCCCTGTCCACTTGCTCCCCATCCTCACCCTAGTACAGGGAACAGGGAGAGAGGAGGGATGAGAAAACGGAGTCAAAAAAGGTGCACTCCCGGCTTGGAGCCGGAACAACATTCCTCCCAGGGTGGGCTAGGTCAGAAGCCCCCATGGCTCGGGTTCCAGAATCAGGCCCCATCCCGGGCAGTACTAACCCCTTCATCTCATGCCTCTACAAGCCGCCTTCAAGGAAGCCCAGTGACTTGTGCAAGCCTCGCGGCCGAGCCCGGGTTCTGGGTCCTGTAAAATGAGCCAACTGACATAGGATTAACTGAGAGCGCGCCACAGAAAGCATCCGGCTCAGGGGAGACAGTCACTAAATACGAAATTAATGGTGAAGGAGGGGATGATAAAGAGGCCCGAAAAGTGTCGAGTGGAGCAGCTGAGGGAGGAAGTAGGCCGAGGGCAGGAATGGGACAGAAAAGAGCTCGCAAAAAAAAAGAAAAAAAAAGAAAAGAGCTTGCTGTGACCACTGCAAAAAAACACCACCCTTGCTCGGCTGCCAGCGCCCAGCCGGCGTCGCGGGAGGCCCGAAGCCCCGCCCCTGGCCAACCACGCCCAGTTCCCCGCCCCTCTCCCCTGGCCCCGCCCCGCCTCTTCGTCCCGCCCCCGGGACCCGGAAGCGAAAGCTGCTCCACCTCTTCCGAGCGGGGTCACGGCCTGGCAATCCCGAGCCAAGGTTTCCGAGAGGGAAGGTCTCTCAGTGGGTCAGGGCAGTCCCCAGCCCAGCGCTATGTCCCGGAACCTGCGCACCGCGCTCATTTTCGGCGGCTTCGTGTCCCTGATCGGCGCCGCCTTCTATCCCATCTACTTCCGACCCCTAATGAAATTGGAGGAGTACCGTGAGTGACCTCTGATCCCGCGCGGTGGCCTGACCCCAGTAACTCCCCCGCTTTCCCCCGCCCCCTCCACCTTCACGTGGTGCGTGGAAAGGACTTGGCTCAGGAGGCAGGTAGAGCTGGATTTGGATTCTGCCGTGCGCAGCCTTGTAACCGTGGACAATGACTCAGGCTCTCGGACCCTCAGCATCGTCGTCTGTGATTAGCTGTATCATGCAGTGGTTCTCAACCTTCCTACCGCCGCAGTGTATTTTCATTGTTACACAGGGGTCGCGCGCGGTGCACAGATTGAGAACCGCTGGATAGTAAAACTGCCGAGCCTCCTGTGAGACTCAGGTGGCAGTGTGTGAAGACAGTCTGCACACAGCAAGCCAACACTAAATGCTGTCTCTTACCTGCAGAAACATTCACTGAATGCTATTATGTGTCAGGTCAGGTATACGTTGGATAGTTTAATTTGCACGACCTCACCTTGAGGAACATCTGTAAAACATACCCGTTTTACAGATGAGGGGACTGAGGCTCAGAGAGGTTTTTAACGTGCCCAAGGTCACACAGCTAGTACTAACAAAACAGATATTCTGTCCCAGGCCTCTATCTCCACACCCTCCTGGGAATGGTGGTGGGAGGCAGCTGGAACCTTGATCATCCTGAGCAGAAAGCATTTTTATTGCGCTTCATTTCCACTCCCAAAGATGTCTGAGCAGAAATATTTCAAACCCAAACTGTTAACCTGGGTTTTTGAGTTTTTCCTTTTTTCCCCCCTCAAATCGTTTTTCAGATCCGCTGGTTTCCTTCATTTTAAGCTGGTTGCTCACATAGTAATGGTGAATATCTAGGGAGTAATTTTCCTCCTTAATCATTCAAGTCCTATCATTCTAAAAGCCAAACTCTCCTTCCTTGAGACCTATACCTCAGCAAGGATTAGCACTTTGATACATCTGAAACCATCTGTCAGAGAGAAAATATTAGGCATTAGAGGCTCATTTTGTTCTCCAGGAAACCTGAATCATCTTGAAGATGGAAGAGGGCCAACCCTGTCCCTTGAGAATATTAAGGGAGGCTGAAAGCTTGGCTGTTTGAAGGCTAAAGCTCCGTGTAAATGCTCTGCCCATTACAAATGTTACAGCATTTGGTTTTTGGATGCATAGCATTTAAAGTACACACTCAAATTTCTTTGTAGCTTCTTTTCATCAGCCAAGACTGAAATGGCCTTTGTGTATTCTGCCTTCCAGCCTGTCTGCATGCAGTGTGGGAGTAAGGTGGGGCTGTGTGAAGCCCTACATAATCTATTTCCACGATCCTTTCACTCTGGGTCCCTGCCCCAGGCTATTTTATTAAGGTCACTAGCGTTGAACTTGGAACAAGGGGGTTGCTTGGCATCCCATTAGGCAACTTTCAGTTATGAAGACTAGAGCAGTGATTCTCAACCAGGGCTAATTTTTATCCCTTAGGGGATGTTTGGCTCCATCTGGAGACTTTTTTGCTTGTCACAGCTTGGAACAGGGGGTGGTGAGTGTGCTACTGGTATCTAGTGGATAGAGGCCAGGGAGACTGTTAAACTTTCTGCAGTGCACAAACCCCCATGACAAAGAAGTATCCAACCTATTCATGTGTGTTTAGCTACATAAATACTTCCCACTGTGTTCCCATTGCTTATAATATTCAGTACAGGCCACGTAGGTTTACCCTAAGAGCAATAGGCTATACCGTCAAGATTTGTGTAAGTATACACTATGATGTTTGAACAATGATAGAATCACCTAAAGATGCATTCTCAGAATGTACCTACATTGTTAAGTGACACATGACTGTATTTTAATAAGAAAAGTGAAGTGATCAGATTCACTCGTGATAGGCATCACTCTGACTATATGTGAAGGAGGGGAGGGAAGGGTCAAGTCAGGAGCATGAAGGCCAGGCACAGGAAGGCTGTATTTCCTGTGAGCTTGAGGAGAAGTACCATGACGCAAATCAAAGCCATGATTCTGGGATAGGGAAAGTGACTGTGTTTGGTAGCTACATTGAAGAAGTAAACTCCATGGGGATTTGTGACTGATTTGCCATGGGGGTGTTGGGAAGGAGAATGGTACCTAGTTTTCTGGCTCCCAAAGCTGAGGTGCAGGCGGTGCTGGTCATTAACTAGGAAACACAGGAAGGAGGCGGTTTGTGGGGGTGAGAGGATGAGTTAGTTCAGTTTGGACATGTTGAGGTTTAGATATCTGACATGCTCTTGGAGATTTGCCATGGACAGTGGCCATGCCAGGCTGGAGCTGAGATGGTGGAGTTGAGATGGGAATCAGAGTCGCCACAGTAGGGTTAGGGCTGCCAGACAGCGTGCAGAGTTCGAAAGGGCCTGGAACAGCGTGCTGGGGAACACCAGTGTTGGGGGGTCTAAAAAGCAGGTGAGCAAAGGAAGTAAAGAACATTAAAGGAGACTGAAGAGTGGCCAAAGCGATTGGGTTAAAACCAGGAGGGGCTGCGGTCACGAGCCCCATAAAGACAGTCCTTGGACTTGATGCAAAGGGGTGTGCTCAGTGGGGCAAGCCTGCTTGGGGACAGTAAGAGAGTTAACAAGTGAAAATATGCATTGGATTTAGCAAAAAGAAGGGAAAAGACATTTGTTAAATGTGCTTTCTTTCAGTGGTTTGGAAGTGGGCAGGAAGCATATTGCAGTGGATTGAAGAATAAATAGACAATCCAGAGGGTGCCCCCAAAAATGCATATACATTTTAAGAAAGGAAGAAACCACTGAAATTATAATACTTGGCATATACCAATGACAAAAGATGAACACAGTCATGTTTGAACATCTCTTGTAATTGCAAAAGTCAAACGTGGCTTGATTGTTAATTTTATTATAGTTTTTCCCCTTCTTAAAATGTGTGTACATCGTTTTGGCATCCTCTATATTAAATTGACTAAAGATGTTTGGCTGTGTGGCAAGGAGAATGGCAAAGTCATATTTGTAGCAGGTCACAGTGTCTGGAGAGAGCTTTGTTTTACTTTTAGTTTTTTCTGGGAGACAAGGGAGGACCCAGAAAGTCTCAGGTAAAGAAAGCTGCTGAAGGGAGCAGGAGGTGGCAGGAGGTGACTTGGGATCATGAATCCAGGTAGAGGGAAGAGCCTGGGGCCGTAGGCAGGGCACCTCTTCCTCAGAAGGAATGAATGCTGCTGTAGGGACACTTCCAGGTGATGGCCTCTCTGTGATACAGGAGGCCCCGGCATTTAGGAGTAAGAGGAATAACCTCCCAGGCCAGACTCACCCTCCTTAAAATACTGTCTTCCCTGGACGACTGTGATTGGCCCCTCTGCTTCTGCCATCCAGCCTCTTCTTCTTAGCCTTTCTCGTTAATTCTTCCCCTTCAAACTGCCCTTCATACATTTGTATTCCCCAGGATGTGGGGCCTATGGAGGAGAAACGCACCCTCTCCACCCCCGACCCCATATTTGGAAAGGTAGGGCAGACAAGCCCAGTCTCTGAGAAGTGAGTTACTAGGAAAACCAAGATTTGGAGCCAGCATTTGGCAAGGCAGGCCATGTGAGACCCAAGCATCAGGTCATTTTGGGCCCTTCAGCTGGGTAGGGACAGGTGGGATTCAGGGTCACAGCTGGAATAAGCCTGCAAGGAACAGAAAAGAGGGGGAAGCTGCTTTAGGTTGAACAAAGCCAAGGAGATCTTCCATGCTGGCAAAGACACTGTCACAAGACTACCTTATTGGGCTTCATGTTGACCTTCAGCATGATCACAGGTCTTTTGTCAACTCAGCAAGCTTTGCTAAGTGTTCCATGGAGTACAGGGTCAGTTCTGTATGTTATAACTCAAGTACGAAAATGAGCTCTGGAGAGAGGAGGGCATCAGGCGGGTCAGCAATTCAGAACCAGAAGTCTGGGGACAGTTGTGCTGTGCTTTTCTGGAAGGAGTCCCAGATGTTGCTTCGTAGCTTTCATCCTGTTGGCACAGTGTGGTTGTTCTGAAGAGGCCACATTTAGGGAAGCTAACTATATGTAACTAGAAACCTAATCTGTCTTTGTGTCCTAAAACTAGACAGTGGTCTGCACATGGCCTTTTAAAAATAATACACATTTGCGGCTCGGCACCTGTGGCTCAACAGGCTAAGGCGCCAGCCACATACACCTGAGCTGGCGGGTACGAATCCAGCCCGGGCCTGCCAAACAACAATGGTGTCTGCAACCAAAAAATAGCCAGGCATTGTGGCGGGCACCTGTAGTCCCAGCTACTTGGGAGGCAGAGGCAGGAGACTCGCTTGAGCCCAGGAATTGGAGGTTGCTGTGAGCCATAATGCCACGGCACTCTATCCAGGGTGACAGCTTGAG
>CAUYON010113035.1:0-13805 GCA_963573935.1 Arctocebus calabarensis
GAATATAAAGGTCTTAACATAATAAGAAAGTGCCATGAAGGCTATGTTAACCAGTTTGATGAAAATATTTCAGATTGTATATGAAAGCAGCACATTGTACCCCATGATTGCATTAATGTACACAGCTATGATTTAATAAAAATAAATAAATAAAAAGTATAGTATAGCAAATATATAAACTAGTAATAATAGCTATTTATTGTTACTAAGTCTTATGTACTGAATATAATTGTATTTGCTAGATACTTTGATATGACTGGCAGTATAGTAGGTTTGTTTTCACCAGCATCACCAGACAGGTGAAAACATACTGTACTACAACTTTATCTTACAACACCGATGGTGTCACTAGGAGATAGGAATTTTTCAGTTCCATTAGAGTCCTATGGAATTATCATCATAAGTTCAGCCCATCATCTGCTGAACTGCCATTATATGATGAATTAATTTATTAAAATTCATATACATTATACCACTAATTTTTATGTAAATAATAGCAGACTGTATGTATGCACTCTTTTTCACCATTTCTGGCCAGGGCTGGGTTTGAACTCACCACCTCTGGCATATGGGGCCGGCATCCTACTCCCTTGAGCCACAGGCACCGCCCTATGCACTGTTTTTCAACTTGCTTTTAATCTTATATGTATCTTTTCTGGGAAACAGCTATGGAATGATTAAGACTTACGATCCAGAAAGAGTAAATGTGGAAACCCACATGACGTCTGGGCAGCCAGCCTACAGACGTACCATCCCAGACTGGAACAGTGTTATTAGAGGGTTTTTTTCACTTAACAATATATTTTGTAAATTATTGTATATTCATACATAAAAGTGTTGCTCATCTTTTATATACCAAACATAGTATTTTTTTGTTACAGATATTTGAAAATGTATTTGATTAGCTACTCTTTGATGGATAATTAGATTAATCTCAGTCCTTTGTTATTAGTTTTTACAATATTTTAATAAGTAAGCCAATACACAAATCATTAGGTACATATATATGTTCTTAGAGTGCAATTACTAAGTATAAGGATATGTATGAGGGATGACAATTAAGTTCACAAACTTGCCACCAAGCCCTTATTTTGACAGCACTGTACAAACAGCCCAGTAAAGTTTCATAACCTTGGTATATCATTTGCTCACAGCTGTGTTCATCTCAACAAGTGTCAATGCCTTTCTGAGTGGCATTCATTATTGTTGTTGCGTGTTGTCATGTGCCATCGTGAGAGAGCTTAAATTAGAGCAAAGAATAAACATTAAATTTCTTGTTAGACTTGGCAAAAGTGGAAGTGAAATCAGGGACATGTTTATACAAGTTTCTGAGAATAGCATCATGAGGAAAATGGTAGTGGACAAGTGGATTAAACGTTTTTCGGAGATGACAGAAACCATCACTGATGAGGATAACAAGCAGAACTGGAGAAAACATTGCAAAGAATTTGTTGAATTGTGCATCAAAATCCTTGGCTGATGATGAGAAGCACAGTAGACAAAATAAACATTGACAGAGAAACAGGAAAATCTTAACTGAAAATCTTGGCATGAGAAAAGAATGTATAAAAATGGTCCTGAAGGAGCTCATCAACGAACAAAAGCAAAAGAGAGTCAAAGTTTGTCAAGACCTTGTGGAGAGACAAGAGGATGTTTTGGGCAGTGCTTTCAGTGGTGATTAAACATCATTGTAGTAATATAACCTTGAAACAAAGTGTCAAATTGCACAACGGAAGTCAGACAATTCTCCACAATCAAAAAATTTTCTTCAAGAGTCCAGAATGATGTTTCTAAGCCTTTTTGATATGAGAAGGATTATTCGTTATGGACTTTTACCAACTGGAAAAACAGGTTAATCAAATTTACTATTTGGAAATGCTTAAAAAGCTGCATGAACAAGTTAGACAAAAATGACCGAAACTTTTTGCCAACAACGCATGCCTCTTGCATCACGACAATGCACCAACTTACACAGCACTGTCTGTGAAGGAGTTTTTTAGCCAATAAACAAATAACCACATTGGAGCACATCCTTACTCACCTGATCTGGGCCCAGTGACTTCTTTCTTTACCCAAAGATAAAGGAAATATTGAAAATAAGACAGTTTGATGACATTCAGGACATCAAACGTAATACAACAACAGCTCTGATGGCCATTTCAGAAAAACGGTTCTAAAATTGCTTTGAAGGGTGGAGTAGGCTCTGGTGTCAGCATAGAGCTTCCTAAGGGAAGCACTTTGAAAGTGACTGTAGTGATATTCTGCAATGAGGTAGGTAGCACTTTTTCTAGAATGAGTTTCAATTTAATTGTCAGACCTCATATGTTCATAAATTTGATAAACTTGGCCAAACTCCCCTCACAGAACTTATTTCTTTGGTTCACATGAGTTTGAGTCGCCTCTCAGTGCAAATCTATCCAGCTCTGCTTTTCTTTATGATGCTGGAACTGAGACTGAAAATTACACCTCTATTTTGCCAGCTGGCTAAGTATATGGTCATACCAATATTCAATGCTTCTACCAAAAAGAAAAGCATCTGAAAAATATAAAAACAAATGAAATAAATTAGAGGAAAATGATCTGAATCCTTGATATTGATTTAATCACCTAAAATGAAAAATAGCATGCACACTCCTCCCCATGTTATACTGCATTTGGTGTTATGTAAATAAACCACTAATCAGAAGTAAAAATATACCTCTATTCTTTGTATAATTGTATACGATTGTATGCACTTGTGTATCTTGGGGGAAATACTCTATTTAGTGTCATGTTAGTGGGATCTAATGCCCAACTTCCCAGCCATGTAAGAGAAAAGACTCCTCCCCACATCCCCTGGCAGCTGGAAAATAGGTACATGGATCGAGATTACAGTTACATGCTTCCATCTGAGAAAATGAATCTGCAGTGAAGAAAAGAAATGGAACCATGGGCTACAGGAGGATCCAGAAGTGGTGACAGGTGTATGAAACAGGCAGCCTCTGGCTTGGTTTTGCTTGGTTCTGCCAGCTCTCCAGGCCTGGTTTCATAACTTCTCCTAGTCTCTGCCTCTCTCATACTCTTTCTGTCAACCCCCAGAGTTGCTTTCTCTTGTCAAAATAAACCTTGATCCAATATTTTTTCACTGCATTCACATAAACCAAACAGAGAGTAAATCAGAAACAAGAATAGATGTTGCCAAAAAAAAAAAAAAAAAAGAAAGAAATTTTAGGGTGTTTTAATTCACGATTAATAACTGGAAGTAATTGTTTTCTAACCTTCTCTGAAACTCCAGCTTCCTATTCTGGCAAACACTATTATTGACTTTCCATCTGCTACAGTTTGGTGGTTTTGTCACTAAGAGCTGTTAGAGGCATACATACACATTTTTCACCTATTAACAATTATGAGGAAAACAAAATAAAAGAGCCTGGTTTGCTCACTGCCTAATTTAGGCTACATTCAAAATCACACTCTTGGGATATTTGGTAACATTAGCATTACAGTTTGGTGCCCAGCTAAATTCAACACAGTATCAAATTTACTCAGTATGGACTCTGGAGCCTACAACATTTGTTCAGTATTTTAAAAAAGAGACAAGATGATTAATAAACAAGACAACATGTGCCAGATAATTTGCATTCTCTCTCAGCTCTACATTTGCCTCTCCTGTGTATTTCTAAAGTTAGAAACCTGCTGTCTACATATCAAAACCCACCATTCTTGACATTTTGATAGAACGACAAATAATTTAAACACAATCTTTGGCCAGAAAGCCCTTCAGGGCTGCGATAGAATCTAAGAACCAATTTTATTACACTCACAATATACATTGTTTCTCAAGCGCCTAAGACTGGTTTAAGAGACTGAAAGGCTCAATACAGAAAGAAATGTTTAAATAGAGCACAGAGGAAGGAAATGAGTTAACTTAATGGATATGGTCAGAAGGGGAGTGACAGAATATGCAAGGGAGAGAGTGTTCCAGAAAGAAAGGCAGGGGAAAGGGTCGAAGATAACAGCACAGTGCATCCCAGGAAAAGCATAATTATACAAGGGAGTGGTTTATGGCAGTTACGGATCAGGATGGTAGGAATGAATATACAGCAAAATAATAGTATCAATTACATCTGGGTGGTGACTAAGGAGTAGCCCAGTATTCAGAGTGAGAATCTAGTCAGTCCCAGCAGGGACTGGACTATAATTAGGAATCAAAGACTAAGAGTGGGCACCAGACCCAAAAGGATGGAATCTCAATCAAATATTGAGTTTAGGAATGTAGACTGATGTAGCTGAGTGGGGGGGCAGCAGGCGTATAGCCTACTTTAGTTATTTTCACTCAGAAATAAATACAGATGGACCAGCAGAACACAGATCTCTGAAATGAAGTCCGTATTTAACTAGGAATACAGAGACCCCCTCCTGTCCAAGGGAAACAGCCTGAAACATTCTTTAGAGATTTTGCTGTGTTCCCCATAGCCCCATTGCTTAGAAACAGAACACTAAATAAGTCACTGTTCTGGTCTTTCGTGCATCGGATGTCTCTCTCCTAAATTGCCTAAGGGAATAGTGGTAATACCCATTGGTTTATTAATTCAATAGTTAAATAAATATATGGTAACACCTCTGATGGTAGGTGCTCCACTTGGGATATAACACAAAACAAAACAAGGAGTGCCTCCCACGTTCATGGAACTCTCACGATGGTAAGAAATTTATTGCCATATGGCTTGGGGTGAAATGTTCTATTTTCCTAATTTTTATGACAGAACCGCAAACAGAAAATAGGCCAAAGAATGTGGTTAAGAAAAATCAGCCCGTGAAGGATGTAGTGTGTGCAGCTGAACATTTTGGTTCACTGAGAGAAAAAAATGCTCCCTTTTCATCCGTGATTAATGCTTTTCTTTTTAAGTATAGAGAATTTTTTTATTACCTAATCTTTTCCCAGTGTCTTCAGTATTAAAACTACAATTAGCAAAAGAAAAACCTCCAAATGATTGATTAATTTCATTACAAATGATAATGATAATTAACTTGTGCCCTGTGGCGTTCAAGGTGGGATTTATTTTGACTCTCAAAGTCTCCTACTAATCACAGATAAGGAGGAATAAAACTCTTCACTAAGATCACTGGAAAAAGATTTTGATCTTCTTTGGCCCTCTCCTAAAACTTGGTCTCCTAAGTAGGACAGACACATTTGGTGGTCTAAATAAAAAAATCCAATAATGTTAACCTCCTTTAGTTGGTTAAAAGATCACAGATTTTGAGAAAATCATCAGGATTTAGGTCTAGGCAAAGTCTGTTAAACTTGACACCAAAAACGTGATCTCTAAGTGGAAAAAATTATAAGTTTAACTTCATGAAAATTAAAAAATTTTGCTCTGTCCAAGACAGAGGATAGAAAAACAAGCTGCAGACAGGAAGAAAATATTTGTGACTATGTATCCAACAAAGGACTAGAATCAAAAATAAATAAAGAACTATTCAATTCAATAATTAAAAAAAAGAAAAATTCAATTAGAAAAGTATTAAAAGGCATGAACAGATATCTTCCTGAAGGGGACATAACAGTGGCAAATAAGATCATGAGCAAAATATTCAAGATCATTAGGGAGACACCATTAAAGTTACAGTTATGGGACTGGTAAATTCACATCTAATGGGTACAATGCACACTGTTGGTCATGAGCACACTTACAGTCTTGACTCAAACCAGGCAAAAGCAATCCAAATAACCAAAACATCTGTACTCCATAATATTCTAAAATTAAAAAATAAAATAAAATAAAAGTGAAATATTATAAACCTATCAGAATATCTAAAATAAGAAATAATCACAATGCCAAATGCTAGCAATCATGTAAAGAAACTGGATCATTCATACATTGCTGGAGGAAATATAAAATGTTGCAATTGCTTTGGAAAACAGGTTGGTATTTTTTTTACAAAAATAAACATGTAATTATCATGCACTCATGGTCATTTAAGAGAATTTTTAAAATTATATTCTCCTGATTGTAAGAGGGACTTTACCCAACAAACGCAACCAGTGTAACATGATTTCTTATACCCTCAATGAATCCCCAACAATAAATAAATAAATAAATAAATATATTCTCCTGAGACTGAAATCTTAAGATACTGTACACTTAGGTTGATTTTATTATTTTGAATTTAATTTGAGATTAACAGTTTCAGTGTTCAGTGTTCTAGGATGTGATTAACTTATAATATACTAGAACAGCTTTCTTAAGCTTTAGTGTGTCCTAAATGCATATTGTTAATGGGGCTTCCTACGTACATGTGGCTTCTACCTGAATTCCCTGCACTAATGCAGCCACCTAACACAGGAAGGTGTTCATAAGTATTCATGTGTTAAAGCTACTTAGACCTAA
This sequence comes from Arctocebus calabarensis, assembly GCA_963573935.1. Lineage (NCBI taxonomy): Eukaryota > Metazoa > Chordata > Mammalia > Primates > Lorisidae > Arctocebus > Arctocebus calabarensis. The sequence continues at coordinate 6,372 of CAUYON010113035.1, forward strand.
TAGTCAGAACCAAAGGGTTGACCGTATATCTCTAATCCAACACCTTTGTCTAACTCTTTCTCCTTCAGTATACAAGTTCACCTGTGTCCAAAGTAACCAAAATCCACCTTTATTTCCCTCCCTTTCATTATCTCTTAGATATCTTGCCTCTGAATTACCCTTCCAGAAATCTCTCTTCAATTGTCTCCATTCTCAAAAGCATCTATACTCTTCCTCCTTGGGGAGAATTCAACTGACAGAGGCATCTGCCAGCCTTATAGTGACTAAAACCTCATGTAATCCTGAAAACAAAGGAAAGAAGGAAGACCAACACTTCAAAATACTGTTTCTGGGCTCTCTAAAGGTCTAGGAACTCCATTGTACACATTCTCTTTTATATGTGTATGTATATACATATACACATGCACATGCATAGACACAGAGAGAGAAAAAGAAAAAGGGAGAAATCAACGCTTGTTTAACAGGGGTCTAGATATGCCCAAAGGCGATTCATAATGTCTGATGAAGTGGTGAAGTGGTGAGCTCGCCTCATTAATTCATGGTCAGATGGTCTGTTCCGTGTCCACCTTCGTTTGTGGGAACAGGTGCTGTGTGAGAACGGGTGTCTGGATAGTTCAGTGCTAAATCCCCACAGCCAAAGGCAGGGCCGAGTACATGTTGATGCTCATTGAAATGTTTCTGACATGGATAAGTGGAAAGGAATGCAAAGGAATGCAAATGACCGTCATCCACATTCAGAAAGCAGCAGATGAGTGTGGGAGGTGTGAAATGAAGGGGCCAAGCAGGTGGAATTGCGTATCCAGGGCTCTCACAGAGCCCGGCAGAATGTGTCTGTGTTCCCGCCAACTGTCCTCAGAGCTGTCAGAAACTCTGCCGCATGAGCCCTGCTGGCACCTCCAGAGCAGGGTATGACCTGCGACTCTGGGGGAAAAAGGAGACTACAGGAGAGGGAAAGTGGATGCTTGGAAGACTAGACACCTTGCAAAGAGACAACTGGTTCCTGAGCCCCATTGGATGCAAAGAATCAGAAATTTTTTTTATTTATTTTTTATTGTTTGGGGTACAATAGAATTAGGTTAAACTCTATGGCACTCTACTGAGGGTGACAAAGTAAAACTCTGTCTCTAAAAAACAAAAAAAAGGAATTAGGTTAAACTGATTGCATTTGTTAGATAAACTTCCTCTTATAATTGTGTGCCATCCTCCAAAAGGTGTGCCATACACCGTGACCCCCCCAGATCCCACCATCCTCCCCCCTTCCTGCTCCCTTGTTCCCCTGACCCCTACCTTGAATTCAGAATCAGAAATACAGAGATTTCACAGGAGTTGGAGTCCTGTGTTAGTTAGTGGAAACACAAGCAGATGGAAATCATCTATTAATATTTTTAAAATCATTTGTGGTTTTAAAATCTCAGAATTAGAGATCTACTAAGGCAAACACTACCATCCATGGTGAAATACCTAAGACGTCTCTGTCAGATGATAATTCAGTTTCTTTCTGGGTGTCTCTATCCATAATCACTTGAACAAAGGCTCATCTCCAACTCCTCAGATTATACATCCATGTATCACGGATTAGACAAAGATCATTTCCCTAGAATCCATTAAGTGAGTATCAATCACCTGCAAAGCCCACAAAACCCTTTAAAATGCTGTAAATAAGTAAAACAATGCTGGCCTATAATTCACAAATATTCATTAAATTTCTATGGAAGAATCAGGATTGCACTTTTAAAAAGTACATAATTATCTTCTTGCCATCAAATCTTCCAGTCATATTGCTATTAGCTCATAACAGTATTTTGAAGGCAACACAGATTTGGTGGGGAGACAAATCTTCCAGTCATATTGCTATTAGCTCATAACAGTATTTTGAAGGCAATACAGATTTTACAAAGAGTTGTATAAATTTTAATTACACTACTTATGAAATTGCAACATTCTACAATATTCTACATTTAGTAAGTTTCACCTGTACCCTTCTAAGATGCACCGACCCACCGATTACCCTCCCTCCACCCATTCCTTACGGTGCATCGTAGAAGAGTACAGGTGAAACTTACTAGATGTAGACTATAAATGATGAAACACAATAACTAAGAAAATACCATGAAAGCTATGTTAACCAGTTCGATGAAAATATTTCAAATTGTATATAAAACCAACACATTGTACCCCATGATTGCATTAATGTACACAGCTATGATTTAATTTTTAAAAAAAGATCCTCAAAAAATAATAAAATAAAAAATAAAAGCCTCGCTAGTACAAGAATGGAGTCACAAAATAGAAGAGAAACCTAAAAATACTGAACCAGGCAGTTCACTGAAGTAGCCACCAGGTTGTGCTGGTGACACAGGAACATTGTTGAAACAAAACAAAAAAAGAAGAGCATTTGGCCGAGATTCATATTTTTGCTTCTTTCTCAGGTCTCTAACTTGTACAGAGGATAGCTATGGATTTTACATAACTCCTGCTATTACCTTTAAAAATTTCAACTCATCATTAGAACACATTAACTTCTTTTTAATTAAAATGACTTTAACCAAAACACATTAACTTTTTGAAAAGAAGTTCTTTAAATCAAAATTTAAATGGAACAGATTGAATATATTCAAAACTGTATATTCAACATGCAACTGTATATTCAAATATGCAAAACTTATTAAGTACGCTATTTTGTAGTGCAGAAGAATGGATAAGACGTGATGATCATAATATAAATAATGTACACGAACATAAACACATAATTCGAAAGCAATAGAAAACTAACCAAGTGGTGATGTGGTGGTGTTTGCTGTTTTGCTCACTGCTCTATTCCAACATCTAGAACATTTTAGGAGCACAGTAAATATTTGCTGCATGAATGAATGATTTGACGAATTGATGTTTTTTAGCTATTATATTATCATGAATTCATCAAATCATGTGATTTTATGTTCTCCAGGTTTAAATGCTTATCAATATATAATAATTCATTGTTTTAGATGTATTCCTGTAAAACAATTTGTAATCATCTTGAAGTCATTTGACCAAAACTTAATCCTTCAAAATTATAGACTCCATAGAAATAATAGCCTTACTTTGAATTCTTAGAATAAATGGTGTTAAGAAGATAGATTCCATCTTTGGCATGTTCCCACCAAAATAATTTGTATTACTATTACTAAATTGCAGTATAAAATTTTTGTACTTATTTTACTTCAACATATAAAATTACATGAAAATAATTTTTTTTTTTTTTTTTTAGAGACAGAGTCTTACTTTGTCACCCTCAGTAGAGTACTATGGCATCACAGCTCACAGCAACCTCCAACTCCTGGGCTTAGGCGATTCTCTTGCCTCAGCCTCCCAAGTAGCTGAGATTACAGGCGCCCGCCACAACACCCAGATATTTTTTGTTGCAGTTTGGCAGAGGGCCGGGTTTGAACCTGCCACCCTCAGTATATGGGGTTGGCGCCCTACCCACTTAGCCACAGGCGCGGCCCATGACAATAAATCTTTTTAAACTTGTACATATATATATGTATAATGTCCCTGAAGAGACTGACAGATTCCTAGAATCAAGCTGGCTTCATTATGAGAGTTATTATTGAAAACAAACCATAATTAAATGTTTCCCTGTAGCTGACCTTGTTCGCCCAGCCCTGGGGACAGACTTTTTAAGGATATGTGCATGCAATCCCTTTGGCATCTAAATCAATGCAGAGTATATGTACATGTATCTCACAGATAGGGATTTTCTCACCATTTTCACAGCCACCCTCTCTTTCATGTTGTCAGTCATTTCTCTGGATTGTCACTCTCTGATCTCCTATTACTCTATTCTAATCTCTCTAATACTCCTATTTTCTTTCCATTCTTTCTGGAATGGAATGCATATGAGTAGGGGAGAGAGGAACCCAGCAGTTGGATCCAGTTACAGAAAGATTTAAAAGTGGGATCTGCTACCTTCTGGGCACCTTCAACAGATTCTTTAACGCTGACTTCTGTTTGGCCCTCTGAGCAGATGATGCCCTGCAGAATGCACCTGCGATTTCTGCTTTCTACAATGCACACAATAAATGGGAACTACATGGTAAAGCTTTCAATTCACTCCCAGTTTCAGAATTAAAATATCTTTTCCTCATTTGCAGTAGGAAATTATATATGCAGTTAAAACAAAAAAAAATAATTTATTTTATAGAAAGCCCTTTGGTCCTTAGCTAAAGGCAGTATCTGTGTTCTCTGCTCTATCAATTATGGAGCCCAGAGTATTTATCCAAAACTCAGAAACAGCTAAAAGGTAAAAGAAGTTATAAACACACATTTAACCAAGATAGTAACATTACAGTTTGCCTGGTATAGCATAATTCTATTACTAATGTATTTTTGAAATTCTGTGATTTGTTCCCAAAGACAGAGAATGGTTTATGAATTTCCTAGATGCTTAGAAATAAAAGAAAAAAGAGCTTACAACATTTTTAGTTCTAGCTTAAAAAAGAAAAAAAGAGTGACGTACAAGTCCTATTTTATTTTTTATTTTTTTTTTATTGTTTTTGAAACAGAGCCTCAAGCTGTCACCCTGGATAGAGTCCCGTGGCATCACAGCTCACAGCAACCTCCAATTCCTGGGCTCCAGCGAGTCTCTTGCCTCTGCCTCCCAAGTAGCTGGGACAACAGGTGCCCGCCACAACACCTGGCCATTTTTTGGTTGCAGCTGTCATTGTTGTTTGGCGGGCCCTGTGGATTCGAACCCACCGGCTCAGGTGTATGTGGCTGGCGCCTTATCCCGTTGAGCCACAGGCGCCGAGCCACAAGTCCTATTTTAGAAAGTAAAATTAATCAAAAATGGATGACAAATTTTTAAAAATATCTTTTCGATATCTATAGACAATCACATGAGTTTTCTCCTCAGCTCTAGTAATAAATACATTTTATTAGTAGATTTCCTAATGTTGAGCCAGCCATAAACGCCACTGGGATACAATGAGTTATTTTTTTTTTTTGATACTGAATGTTTGCTAATATTTTATTTAGAATTTCGTATTGATATTCCTCAGTAAGTTTTGTCTATAGTTTTCTTTTTTTGGATGCTATCTTCTCAAATCTTGGGCCAATGTTATGTTCATGTTATAAAAATAATTTGAAGATTATTTTATTTTTAGGTTCTAAACCAGTTTAAATAGTATTAGAAGTATCTGTTCTTTTGTTGAATTCTTCTATGATACCATCTGGGACTATTAATTTTTGTGATATACCTCTTCTACAGCTTCCTCTTTTGCTCCTATGGAATTGGACTCTAGATTTTCTATTCAATCCAGAATTACTTTTCTTAAATTATATTTTCCTAGAATACAGTCCATTCCACCATTCCATACATGCTTTTTAACCTATTTGATCAGTGCTCAGAAAAATAGTTTGTTTTTATTTCCTTTATTTCTACGATTTCTTCCCTTTCCTTCTTTTTCGTATTTTTTATTTGTTACTTCTTCTTTTCCTCTGAATTAGGATAGCTAGCAGTTGATATATTGTAGTAATTTTTCAAAGAACAAGCCATTGAAAGTATTTATTAACCACGCCTGTTTTCTGTTTTCTAATTCAATATTTTCTCATTTCAACTTTATTAATTCTGACCCTGTTTTTCTTTAATTTTACTGTGTGTCTCTTCCTGGGCAATTGAGTTAATTGCTCAATGCGTTCCTATCCTTAATGCATTAATACAATATTTAATTAAATATTAATTAAAACTAATATTTAATTAGTTTTCCGCTTTCACTGTACACATATCCCATAAACTGCTCAGCTGTTGCATGTTCTTAGCCTCTTTCTAGAGACAGTTTTATATTTTTCTCTTACCTATAAGTAGCTTAAAAGAGTGTATTTGCTATCAAAGTAATAGAATATTTTTGTTTTCTGATTATGTACTTTAATTTTATCACATGGTGATCAAAGAACATTTTCTGTACTTTTTATAGTACATCAAATTTGTTGAGATTTGTTTTTGTGATCTAACATCTATTTTATTTATATGATTTATTTATTTATTTATTTATTTTTGCAGTTTTGGGCTGGGGCTGGGTTTGAACCCACCACTTCCAGCATAAGGGGCCAGCGCTCTACTCCTTTGAGCCACAAGTGTCACCTTATATGATTATTTTTTGACCCTTTGACTAAAAAAGGTATATTTCTAATTTCTAGGTCACGGAACTACATTCACACCCAATGCATGAATGCGTGCACACACGTGTAGATAAAAAATAGATTTTTAGGGCGGCATCTGTGGCTCAAAGGAGTAGGGCGCCGGCCACATATACTGGACAGAGGTGGTGGTTTCAAACCCAGCCCTAGCCAAAAACTGCAAAAAAAAAAAGATTCTTACATGGAAAGAATGTAATTTATATGTATAGAGATTAGATTTATCCTACTTTTTTCTAACATTTTCTATATCCTTTCTTTTTCTGTAAACCTATTTTATTAGAAATGAAAGAAGTTAAGTCCCATTTGTTTATTTTTGTTGTTATTGCAATTGCCACAGAAGTCTTTGTAAAATCTTTCCCCAGGCCAATATCTTCAAGTATTTTCCCCACACTTTCTTCAAGGATTTTTATTGTTTCATGCTTTAGATTTAAATATTTTATACATCTTGAATCAATTTTTGTAAGTGGCGACAGGTGTAGGTCCAGTTTCGGTCTTTTACATGTGGTCACCCAGCTTCTGTACAACTAAGGAAATAACAACTAAAGCAAACAGACAACCTTCACAACGGGAGAAGACATTTGCACATTATGAATTGGACAAAAGCTTGATAACTAAGATCTACAGAGAATTCAAATTAATGAACAAAGGAAAAAGAGCCAACAATCCCTTATATTACTGGGCAAGAGAGATGAAGAGAAACTTTTCTAAAGAAGACAGTTGTATGGCTAATAAATATATGACAAATTGCTCATCATCCCTAATCATCAGAGAAATGCAAATCAAAACCACCCTAAGATATTACCTAACCCCAGTGAGAATGGCCCACATCACAAAGTCTCAAAGCTGCAAATGCTGGCATGGGTCTGGAGAGAAGGGAACACTTTTACACTGCTGGTGGGACAGCAAACTAATACAACCTTTTTGGAAAGACATATGGAGAATTTTCAAATTAGACCACCCATTTAATTCTGCAGTCCCATTACTAGGCATCTACTCAGAAGAAAAATATCATTTTATCATAAGGTCATTTACACTAGACTGTTTATCACAGCTCAATTTACAATTGCCAAATTGTGGAAACAACTTAAATGCCCACCAATCCAGGAATGGATTAACAAACTGTGGTATATGTATACCATGGGATACTATTCAGCCATTAAAAGAAATGGAGACTTTCCGTCTTTTGTATTAACCCGGATGGAGGTGGAACACATTCTTCTTAATAAAGCATCACAAGAATGGAGAAGCAAGAAT
>CAUYON010113042.1:0-10668 GCA_963573935.1 Arctocebus calabarensis
CCCATTAAGTTGTTAACTTCCTCCCTTTCTGTTTTCTTGAGGAAGGCTTGCAGTGCTATAAATTTCCCTCTTAGGACTGCCTTTGAGGTATCCCAATTTATTCTGATAAATTGTGTCTTCATTGTCATTTTGTTCCAAAAATCTGGTAATTTCCTTCTTAATCTCGTCTATGACCCATCTATCCTTCAGCATAACATTATTTACCTTCCATGTTTTTGTATGAGTTTTCACATTCCTGTTATTGTTGAGTTCAAATTTTATTCCATGGTGGTCCGAGAACATGCAAGGAATAATTTCCATTCTTTTAAATTTGCTGAAGTTAGACTTGTGACCTAAGATGTGATCAAATTTGGAGTATGTTTCGTGGGCTGATGAGAAGAATGTCTATTCAGTTTTGTTAGGATGAAGTGTTCTGTAGATGTCTCTTAAATCCAAGTGTTGAATGGTTAAGTTTAAAGAAGAAATGTTTTGGTTCATTGGAATCCTTGTACAACTGGTCAGGTTTTGAATACTTCTTCCCCTTGAACAAGAGGGTAGTTAGCTTTATTTATGATCCTGAAAATGCATCTTTTCATTGTCAAAATTGTAAACTGTTTACCACAAATGTTATGTTTGTAAGATCCCTAACCATTATGGTAACAATGATGTACCAAGGAAACATCATAGCCAAAACTGCACCACAGATCTATTATCTATTTAAATGAGACCTCTAAACCTTTTAATTTACTTTAATAAAGCAGTAACTTAGAACTGAAGGATGACTTTAAATTGTGTTGCTACAAACTTGTTTTGGTATAGTTGATACACTTGACATTTTGGCAGTTAGAAAACATTAAGATTCCAACATTGTGACTAATTACTGTATGTGAAATTGTGATAGGAACTCAAAAAATTGATTAAGATTTAATATTACTTAAGAATATGATCCTGGGCAGCATCTGTGACTCAAAGGAGTAGGGCATCGGCCCCATGTGCTGGAGGTGGCAGGTTCAGCATGACAATTGTTGGTATATATAAAGGCTACAGATTTATGAGTGTTGATTTTGTAACCTGAGACACTGCTGTTTTCCTTGATAACTTCTAAGAGTTTTGTAATAGAATCCCTGGTGTTTTCCAGGTATACAATCATATCATCTGAGAAGAGTGAAAGTTCGATCTCTTCTGACCCTACAAGGATACCCTTGATTGCTTTTTCTTCCCTGAATGCAATGGCAAAACAAATAATAAGTAAATATTATTAGTGGTTCTTTGACTCTGTAATGTTTTTTAGTTCACCAAGATTATGAGAGAAGAACTTTGATAACAAATCCTGGACTTAATTTCCCTTTCTCTCTACATAATCACTGAAGTATATTGGTTGATGTCTAGGTTCCTTAAACTTATATGAATGTGCAACATCCCTTTAAGCTTCTAAAAATACGTGAATAGCAAGGTAATCATCTCCAAACCTTACATCTGACTCAATATGGCATTGCTAAAATTCTGATGAAGCCTTTTTATTCAAACTTATATTTTCAACAGAAATATGTATATCACACTTTGCCCTGCTCACTAGTAAGAAATGTCTTAGTATATCTTTAAGGGAATTCCAAGGAAATAAATGAAGTCACAGAATAACTGTAACACATCTATGTACATCGAAATTATATAAAAACACTTGGGAGTAATTTGACACAAACAAATAATTCAACAATGTAAACACATAGTGGAAAGCTGAAGTCACTACATTTTTAAGAAAAGTATAATAGGATACTTTGGTAGAATAATTTGAGAATCATTTTCCAACACTATTGAAAAGGGTGACTGTTTTAACATTTATATCTCTGTGATTTGCGCTCATAAACTTAGACCACAGATCTTACCACTGACGTGCCCGTTGACTTGATTTCAGTCAACTCTGCCATTGAAGGCTGAGAAATTCCAGCTATCACTCTTGACATACTGATTCTTTTTTTTTTTTTAGAGGTTCTTCGCTAGGGTTTCCTTTATGCTAGCAGACACATTAGAATTTTTTCATGACTAAAGATTCGAGTTCACAGGCTTTTTTTGTAAAGTACATATATCAGTTTTATTTTTGTGAAAAAACTACTACTAAAATTATGTTCTTTGGAAAGCTCACAGTGGTTTGAACCAAGAGGAAAACATTGCTTTTGTCACCACACTAAAAGCAAAAGTACCTTTTAAAAAAACTTCAAAGCAAAAAATCTTCCATTCAATTTATCTTAGAAACTATCATAGAGTTGTCTGTCAATGTGAAAGTCAAGACTGATAGAGATGAACTTTTCTATTACTCCAATTCATGAGAATTTTGTTTGTAAAAATAAAATCATATTGGAATAAACAAAAAACTGATAGATCTTCAAAGAAAGGGCAATCTGAGGTTCAAGAACTATGGAAATAAATCAAACTTAGAATTGTTTGCAAAAGTAGGACCACATGGGAGTTTCAACCTATCTGTACATTCAAGGGTCTGACAGCTGAAATCCAGTTGTTTACATGAACACAGAAGTAGAGACACATGGCCGTACTGTCAAACTAGAGTAATATAAGTAGAAAGATATTATGAGGGGTAGGTAAATAAAGACTACAAAATAAAGTTGTTAAATTATTCCAAATGTATTAGTAATTGTAGTAAGTATAAATGAATCAGTCTTACCCATTAAAAGATACAATTTTAGCCAAGATAAAAAAAGAAAATTCACATATATACTGTCAACAATAATTTTTCAAAGAGAATAACAAATACATACATAATCCTATAGCAAGAAAGCTAAATATAAAAAGCATGGAAATAATTCATATTTCAAGGAAATCAAACAGAACAGAGTGTCCAAAAAGATATTTATCCAAACATTAAAACTTATTATATCACAGAGGTAGTATTACAAAATCAACAAGAAAGGGATGGAATATTCAATAAATAATGGTGAGGAAATTAGCTGGCCAAAAAGAAAAAGTTAATTTCTGTCTGCAAACTACACAGGAAAAAACTTCAAATGACCTAAATATGAAAAAAGAGCATTACTTTTTAAGAAAAATAAGAGGATATATAAATGACATCAATATAAGCATTATTGTTATCATTATTTTTCAATAAGGTCCAGGGTGACAACTAAGTTTCCTAAGGACTTAGGACTTACATGCAGCCAGGACTTGAACCAAGTTCTGCTTTTATATTATTTTCTTTTTCCTATTTGATGCAATAAAACAAAAATTTTCAATATATCACAAACTTAATCTGAACACAAGGAAGAGACTGAGAGATTATCAAGCCCTAACATATAGATGTTTATTGACAATGCATAAAGAAATTCTGCACTATTTCTGTAAAGGAGTTCAAATATATAAAAAATCAGAAGTATGCAAATTAAGGCAACAATGACACACCTTTGTATAACCAATACATTTATAATTTGTTTTTTTTATCGTTTGGGATTCATTAAAGGTACAAAGAATTAGATTACACTGATTGCAGTTGTTAGGTAAAGTCCCTTGATGGAAATTTTAAATATGATAATACCAAATATTTGTGAAGATATAGATAAATACTTTCATAGATTGCTGGTGTGAATAAAATTGAAGCAACCGTTTTGAAGACTAATTTGTCATCCAGTAACATTGCAAGTTCAACAGTTTACAGTTTTAAGAAACTTGGGAAATTTCCTTACTCATGCATTTATATATAATATGATTTTTAATTAGACAAGTAATAATATCAAAAACTTTTGACAGTTAAAAATCCACCAATATAAAAGAAGTAACATCAGCAGGAGGGTGGAATAGAAAGTCTCCAGCCTCAGACCCTTTATAGAAAAACAAATAAAACAAAATATTTTGGTGGAAATGCATTTATGATAATTCTGAAATCTAGTTAAGAAGTTAAGACAAGTGCAAAACTAAGAAAAAACTATTTTCAAATGTGTAAGAAGAGCAGTTTCACTTTACCTTAGTGAACCCCTCCTTAGACTTGCTCAGTTTAGTGGCCAGAGAGACTCAGTTGGTCCATGATTTCGCCTTTGGTGAAAAGAGCAAGTGACCTATGTATTCTACATCCCCAGCCTTTTAGGGACACTACCCAAAAGACTTATTTCTGTCTTGACTCACTGACAGTGCTGAGCCAACTAACATAGTTAGAACATTTGGAAGCAGCTAAGAACAAAAAGAAATAAGTCAGGGGCTCTCAGAAACCTGCATTACTCAACATAATTGAAGTCCTAAGACTTCTTTTAGGAGAGAGAGATAAAAGTAGAGCTTGCAAACAACATCCTGGCACTTTGGTGTAATGCTTCAGAAAAAAGAGATGAGCAGCTCTCAACAGACAGACAGTACAGTCATACTGGATGAGAAGGCACAAAACCCAAAACTTTCTTTTCTCAGAGGAAGGGAGAAAAGGGGAACTTGGCAGAAACATCTTGGAATTTCAGTGCATTACCATAATATGAGGGGCAGGAGGTTTATCATAGCCTACATAGCTGTGAATGATTGAGAGAAGGAGCACAACTCTGAGACTTCTCCGTCAAGAATAAGGAAGATAAGCAGAGTGCATCTTATGTCCAAGACTTTCACTGCATTTCTGTAGAGGGAAGAGAGAGAGAGAGAGAGAGAGATGAATGACAGAAGTGACCACAGCCTTGTTAGATAAGGAAAGAGAATAAACCTTGAATATTCTCCCCCAAGAGGGAAAGGAGCTAGAGGTATGCATTCACAGAAAACATTTGAAAAGCATCCAGAATCTCTAGTGAGACTAATTGCTAAAGGTCTTTCACTACCAAAACCAAGGTGGTTGCTTCTACAAATGCTCAGACTCTGATGCAAAATTACAAATAACATAAAGAATCAGGCAAATATGACATTACCAAAGGAGCAAAAGAAATCTCTTATAACCAACTCTAATGAATGGGCTTATATAAAATGCCTGATAAAATATTCAAAATGATTGAATATTTGAATTCTTTGAAGAAGTTCTATAAGGTACAAAAGAACACAAATAGATGAATAAATAAAAAAATTAGGAAAACGCATAGTGCATGACACATCTTTTGGGGGTGGGACACAATTATAAGAGGGACTTCACCTAGCAAATGAAATCAGTGTAACCTGTTTCTTTATACCTTCAGTGAATCTCCAACAATAAGAAAAGATAGGAAAACAATAAATGAACATATTTTAAGTTCAACAAAGAGACAGAACTTTTAGAAAGAACCAAACAATTCTTCCAAAGAACACAATTACTGAATTGGAAAGTTTAATAGAAAGCTTTGAAAAACAAATTTGTTTGAAAAAAAATTCAATAAAACAAAAGAAACAATCAATTAATATGAAAAGGGCCATTTGAAATTATACAGTAAGAGAAGCAACAATTTAAAAGAAGGCAAAAGAGTGAAAAATACCTAAGAACTTATGGGAAATGATCAAGTAGTTGCATATATGCATACAGAGAATCATAAGAAAAAAGAAAAAGCAAGAGAAATTATTTAAAGAATTAATGACAGAAAACTTTTCAAATCTGAGGAGAGAAATGGACATAGAGATTGGTAATTTCCAAAAAACCCAACATGAAATGAAAATGAAGAAATCTTATCAAGACACATTATATTAAAGCAGCAAAAGAAGAAGTACTCTTTACATATAAGGGAGCTTCCATTGGGAGAACTGGTTAGCCATATTTAGAAGACTGAAACTGGACCTGCACCTCTCACCACTTATAAAAATTGACTCTTTTAGGATAAAAGACTTAAATTTAAGATGAGAAATTATAAAAAAAAATTCTAGAAGAAAGTGTGGTTAAAACTCTTAACAACACTGGTCTGGAAAAAGATTTTATGAAGAAGACCCCCTTGGCAATTGAAGTAACACCAAAAATAAATAAATGGGACATGTTCAAACTAAAAAGCCTCTGCTCAACTAAGGGTACAACAACTAAAGCATACAGACAAACTTCAGAATGGGAGAAGATATTTGCAAGCTATGAATCTGACAAAGAGCTCATAACCAGACTCTACAGAGAACTTAAATAAATCAACAAAAAAAGAGCAAATAATCCCATCACTGGGCAAGAGATATGAATAGAAACTTCTCTGAAAAATAAAGATGAATGGCCAAGAAAAACATGAAAACATAGCTCATCATCATCCTGAATCATCAGAGAAATGCACATCAAAACAACCTTGAGATAGCACCTAACCCCATTGAGACTAACCCACAGCACAAAGTCCCAAAGCTGCAGATGCTAGTATGGAGATGGCGGGAAGGGAACACTTTTGTGCTGTTACAGGGATTGCAAGCTGATACAATTTCTGTGGAAAGAAATATGGAGAATCCTCAAAGAGCTAAATGTAAATCTTCCATTTGATGTCACAATTCCATTACTAGGTATCTACCCAGAAGAAGAAAAAAATAATTTTACCATGAGGACATTAACACTACAACATTCCTCACAGCTCAATTTACATTTTCCAAGGTGTTGAAGCCCATGAACTCATAAATGGATTAATAACTTGTGGTATATGGTATATGTATAGCATTAAATACTATTTAGTCATAAAAAAGATGGAGACTTTATATTTTGGTATTTACCTGGATGGAGTTGAAACACATTCTTCTTAGTAAAGTATCACAAGAAAGGAAGTATCCAATGTATGCAATACTAATATGAAATCAATAGATAAACAACTACATCCCCACGTGAGAGAAAAATAATTAAATTCAAATGGGGTTAGGAGAGAGATGGTAAAGGGGAGTAGGAAGTACAGAAAGGAAAGAGGGAGGAAGTTTGATAAGCTCTCACCCAGTGGGCACAATGTAGAGGTACACAGTACACTCCCAGGATGAAGGGTTCAACTAAAAATTGAACTTTATGTAACAAACACAAACAATGTAATGTAATCATTTATACCCTATTAATCTGTGATATATTTTTTAAAAAGGCTATAGGCAGATTTTTCAGTAGTATCTTTGAAAACTACAAGGGAGTAAGTACATTCAAAGTGCTGAAATTAAAAAATAAATAAATAAAATGCCAACCAAAACTGAACTTTAAAAATAAAGGAAAGAAAAAGTATTTCTTAGACAAATGAAAGCTGAGGAATTACATCAACACTAGATCTGCTTGACAATGCTTACGGGAGTTCTTCAAGTTAAAATGAAAGAGTTGAAATAGGCTAAACAGCAGCATAAAAGTATATGAAAGTTTTATATAAAACTCACTGGGAAAGGTAAATGTATGAACAAATACAGAATACTATAATACTGTAATAGTAATATGTAATTTTAATTTTAGTAAAAGTTAATAATTACAGCTACAAAAATTTGTTAATGGATTCACAGCATAAAAGATGTAAATTGTGATACCAATAACAATGTATGAGGAGAGAAGAAGTAAAAGCATAGTTTCTCTATGTAATAAAGGGAAAACTGCTATCACTTAAAATGAAGTGTTATCACTATATAATGCTTTATGTAAGCCTAAGTTAACCATAATAATAAAATGAGAAGAAAGGTTAAGGAGAAAGGAATCAAAGAATACTGTACTTCTATTGTAAGACAAGAAACAATAAATGTATGTACTCTTACTCCTGCAATGACTTGTCATTCTCCTCTCTCTTTCATTTTCCTCTGGCGTCCTTATCCCTTGAGAAACAACGATATCAAAATTAAGCCAACTAATAGTTCTACAATAATCTCTAAGTGTTCAAGTGAAAGAGGGTCACATGTCTTTTAAATCAAAAGCTAGAAATGGTTGAGCTTAGTGAAATAGATTGAAAGCTAGACTTCTTATGCCAAATAGCCAAGTTGTGAATGCAAAAAAATGTTCTTAGAAAAAAAATTAAAAATACTACTCTAGTGAACATATAAATGGTAATAAAGAGAAAGTGCTGGTAGTCTGGATAAAACATCAAACCAGACACAGCATTCCTTTGTTTAATCCAAAGCCTAATCCAGAGGAAGGCCCTAACTCTCTTCAATTCTATGAAGGGTAAGAGAGAAGTAGAGCTGAATTGTTCATCAAAGGACAATTTCAACCTATGCTAACCATCACTGTAGCACAATGATGCAGATTATTTTATAGAACCGTGGTTCCGTACAAGTTTAGAACGATTAGCGTATTATTTTCCAAAATGTATTACTTGGACCACGAGCACCAGAATGCTCTACAGAATTTGTCAAAAATGCTAACTTTTTGGCAGGACACTAGACACATGGGTAAGAATCACTAGGGGTGGGGGAAGGAATGACATTTGCATTTTTAATGTTTTTCAGTTAAGTTTTATACAAAATCTCATTTCAGAATAATTGATCCTAATCTTAATCAATATCTTTTAAAAAGTCTGGTTCATTCACTATATTAAACAAAACTCTTCAAAATAAAGTGAAAGACATATAATCTGTGTTAGGAGGAAAGAACAAATTTTGCAATTAAAAAACTGTAGGAAATATTACAAGGCTTATTCTCCACTTAAAATACTTCTAATTTTTAACCTACTATTACTTCCAAATGAACAATAAAGGTACAAATAGTACATTTTCTATACAAATAGTAGAAATTGTAGAAATAAATATACAAATAGTAGAAAAATAAGAATATAAAATAGCAAAATCTTTAAACTTGCAACTACAAGATCATTCTTTTTTTTATTATTAAATCATAGCTGTGTACATTAGTGCAATCATGGGGTACAATGTGCTGGCTTCAAATACAATCTAAAATATTTTTATCCAACTGTTTGACATAACCTTCATGGGATTTTCTTGGTATTTTATGAAAACATTTGTATTCTGCATTTAGTAAGTTTCACCTGTACACTTCTAAGATGCACCATAAGTGTAATCCCACCATTTACTCTCTCTCCACACATCCTCCCCCAAAGATCATTCTTTAGGACAAAATACAGTGGCTGTTTTGTAATAGCAAAGACTGTTTAACAGTTTATGTATGTCAACATTATTTGCATATTAGATTCACACTGTCCTGAGAGGAAAAAAACAAACAAACAAAAAAAACTCTCCATATATTTTTTTTTCCAAATGTCTCCTTTTATTACCCTTGTTCAAGAAAGTCTTAATATTGAAGTGATTTACAGATCACTTAAAATGCCAGGCTCACCATTAGGAGGTACATTCACTATATGTTGCTTAATTTTATAGTACATATTTCTTTATAAACAGACACATTACTGTAGAACATTAATTAAACCTTTTCCCTATTACACACCACGGTCTCGAAGACAACAGTGTAACCAAGTGTTACCCTGATGATGTGCCTGCGTCTCCATTTCTTCACCCTACAAGTCACAAAAACTAAAAAGGGCCAAAGTCTGATTTCAGAAAGTTGTTATGGTTGAAAAATAATTCTAACAAGGGGCACAAAAGCAAATTTCCTGTTTGCCTTGAGACAGGGAATGGCAAGCATTACATGAAATTTCTACAGAATGACACATTTTGTCTAACATTAATGTAAAAAGGCAAAAGGAGTGTCAAGAAACTGATCTTCCGCAAATCATTTGAACTACCTGGACCACATTTCCCCGTGGGTGCCCTATTCTCCAAAATCTAGATTTGGGAACAAAGTCTCATGGCCTAATACTGAGAAACTATGTACTATGTACTGAGAAATCGTGATAATGCTATGTCTGAGATATCCAATTAACAATATTTCAATTAAAATTTATACTTTGGTACTTTCCTATTGATAAGAATGGGAAAGATGGCCGGGCACGGTGGAGACTGAGGCAGGTAGATTGCCTGAGCTCAAGAGTTTAGGACCAGCCTAAGCAAGAGCCAGATGCTGTCTCTAAAAATAGCTGGCATTGTGGCAGGTGCCTGTAGTCCCAGCTACCAGGGAGGCTAAGGTAAAAGGATTGCTTGAGCCCAGGAGTTTGGGGTTGCTGTGAGCTATGATGCCAAGGCACTCTACCATGGTGACAAAGTGAGACTCTGTTTCAAAAAAAAAAAAAGTTGGAATTAAAACAATAAAATGAAGGTAAAGTGAATGGAAAAACCAAAGTATATATATTTTTTGATGCAATTTTGGAAGAGAGAAAAATAAATCAAAGCAAAATAACCTGGGAAGGGGCCCTATTACACTCTCGTCTGTCTTGGAGAAGATGCTAGGTGAGCAGGTGGGTGGGTTCTACTATATCCTAGCATTAAATCTTCCTAAGCAGCACAGAGTGACATACCCCTTTGTACTGAGGAAGAAAATGAAGAAATAGCTCATAGACATGTTTCCCCTTAGCAACCCAACGCAAGCAGGTTTATGCAAATACCCCAAACTACTCCAATGCCAAGCATGCAAATCCTTCTCCTGGGAATCATTATATCATAGTTGAGGCTGGACTCCCACCCCAGGGACTAACACATACTCTATCTCATGAGTCTTCCACTTTGCAGGAGAGAAGAACCAAGGTTTATAAAAGTAAATTATCCATGTCATAAGCAGCCTTGGACAGGTCTGGCTAACACCAAAGTCTAAAATGTCACCTCTCAGATTGTCACAGGAGCTAAGGATTCAGAGTGTAAATGCAACAGGATCTAAACACTTATGGTTCAGTCAAGAATTGTCATCTCTGTAGGATCACACCTACAGTACATCTTACAAGGGTACATGTGAAATTTACTAGGTGTAGAATATAAATGTCTTAACACAATAACTAAGAAAATGCCATGAAG